>JABFPB010004828.1:0-14232 GCA_022817645.1 Ceratoteleas bidentatus
GAAATAAATGCATTTCCTGATAGTTCATATGAAAATAAGTAAAGATAAAACTATTTTGATATGTTTTTGGAAACTTTTCATTTTTTATTTACATTTTTTTACATCAATGGTTGCTGATTTGATTAGTTTTTGTTTTGACTAGCGTCTGCGACGACCGAACTACTTTAATCTGTTGTGAAAAGTTTGCTAAGCTTATTATTTTACTATCCATCGACTTGAATCTTTCATGTTACGTTATTTTTTAATTAATACTTCATTTTTATTAATTCAACATTAATAAAACATCAATTAATAACTTAATTAACAACCCATTAATTTAACATTAATTAAATCATCATTTAATTACCATTAATTTGTATTAAGTCTGACAGCCAAAATACAGTCTACCACAAGTTTCACTTTATATATCGCAAGAAATCTCATTTTACAGAGTATTAGTCGACACTTCCCAATCAATTTTCAATATATCGTAAAACTGATTTAAAAACTCACCCAATCGACTCGACGCGATAACCGAAAGATATGGCAAACCCGACTAAACTTAGCCAACTCGAACTCAATATTTTTCCGCATGCGTCCGACTACCCGATTTACATATAACACACGATTAGCATACGCTTCATCATAAAGTACAGATATGATCCAGAAGTTTGATATATAAATGTGAAACGAAATTCCGTGGGCAACAGGACGCATTACCATACGCTTATTAACGAATTCTTATTCATCAGGGGCCATTACGTTGGCGCGCATTTCCATAATTTCACGAGTTCCTGCGCGGCACTTAACATAATACAAATAAGCGCGCGTTTCGATGTTCATTAAATCGACTTCCTATCGCGACCGAACCGGACGATCTCGCAAGTAGGAAATGAGTTTCAGGTGGCAAGACCGTTTTTGAGGAAGTCAGTGCCTTATCGATCGCGTTTAAATGTGGCTTGACTCTTGCGTAATTCTACAGTTTCGGCCTGTCGAACGACAGATATGATAACGGCATTTGTCCCAGTTATGCGACAAGTGCACCTTGGAAAAAAACAACAAGGAGTTTGGGAGGTGTTTTAAATTTTTTTATGGGAGGAATGCAAAAAAATGATGGAGAATTTTCAGACAAAATTTGAGGACAATTAATTTGAATTTGAGATATTCAATATTTTATTTTTTGAGGACATTTGAGATATTTTTATTTTATATTGTTTGTTAAGATATTTTAAAAGATAACTCTTATATATTTAGACAAACTTCCATGTTTTTTTAAGTTTTTACTGAGAAGATATTTTTACGAAAAAAATGTTTCGTGCATTTGAAAAGGTGTATTTTAAACTCTTTTTTTGGACCAAAGCAAAATCTCGCGAAATAATTTAAACTAATTTTTCTTTAATTAAAAAATGTCCTATTCCCCTAAAAAAGACATTTCCTCCCCAAAAATTCAATTTCTTTTCCTGAAACATTAATTGGGGAAACCGTGAAACAAGGCGTTGACCCCATTACAGCGTTAAAATCTCGAAACGAATAAAATCAATTATAAAGACACTAACTCCAAAGACTTTAGCACTGACATATCTCCTTAATGATCGTAACGAGCCGCAGTGTCGATAACGTAGGAATCGCCCGAATGCCTGACCCCATAACTCGCGTCACGGAACTGCGCTGAAATTCCACGACAAATCTGGGTTAAAGTGCGGTCTTCCTGAAACGTCCGGGAGTGGACGCGACTTCGGATTCTGTCCTAAACCGTTGGCCGCGCGGTAATTGGGCCGGCCGATTTGGAAATAGCTGCACGGTACGGCGGCGGCGGCGGAGGCACAAAATGGCAGGAAGTTGGCCCGCGCGCCGACGAAAACAAAGGAGGCTGGCTAACGAGCGCGCGGCACACAGAGATACTCATCTGCGAGCGTGGGATCGTCGACTCCGCCGCACGCACGGAACGACGCTGCCTTTATTTCGAGTATGACCGACTTTGCGATTCGGATTACGCCGGGATTCGGGTCTCTGATCGACGTCAGCGCGCGGGAAAAAGAGCGCGATTTCGGGCGAAACTTTGGGGAAAGGTCGGGGAGATGGGGAAGAAGATAGAGTAATGACATTTACTTTTTGTACTTGGCCTGAGATACAACTCTCAGTGTTTCTTGAGTGAACTGATGAGATTTTAAGGGGTGACCCCTTAAGTTTTTTTAGTTTTTTATATAACTTTTTTGACGGTGATAAAAAATGTGTTGATATATTTTGTAGTGAAATTATGAACAAAATGGTGGTAATTAAAAGAAAATTGATTTAGAATTAATGCACGTTTTTTGAAAAATTTGTATGGTGGAATATTAACGTAATAATGTTTTATTATTTCTTCATAGTATTTTTCTTTTTGAACTTGAATCTTGAAAACTTAAAAAACTTGAAAAACATGTGGGGGTTTGTCTAAAAATATAAGATTTATCTTTTAAAATATCTTAACAAACACAATATAAAATAAAAATATCTCAAATGTCCCCAAAAACCTAAAAGGAAAAAATTGATTGTTTCTTGGTATAATAAATATGAATTTCCTATTAATTGAATACGAAAATGAAAAGACAGTTTTTGTCAATTGTTGGTTCTTCTTGTAATTTTGGAATTTTAATGATTTATGTAAACATTGCCACCTTATATAGTAAATTTTGATTTTTCTGTTCGCATTATTAGTTGCTCATTATTTATGAATAATGAGAAAAAATTAGAATTTTATAAAACTTTAAAGTTGGGTTTTTAGAATATTATTATTTAATTTCCCAAATTTCAAGAGATTCATCTACGCAGAAATCCAGATATTCGATGTTAAATTTTGTTTAAAACACATGGATAGTATCACTATATATCATTTTTGTGAAATCGGAAGAGAAGAAACAGTGTTTGAACGATGTTGTCAAAGATTTCGAAGATATGAACAATTTGTCCTGCTATTTTTAGAAATGTCCGTTTTTTCAAGAGGTATCACTAATCTGGAAATGCGAATGATCTTGCAAACTCTGCAAAACATTCTTAAATAAAAAAGTATTAACAAGTTCATAAATTCAGTTTTTTCATCAAATTGTTTAAAATGTACATTTAATCTGTAAGAAAAAGTTTTCAAATGTATGCTTCCTTTTGAAACTTGAATAAATTAATAAAATGATTACGCAATCTAAAACTGAAACCTCCTCATAGACTTTCCATAATTTTAGAAACTTTTTACAGGCGCCTCAGAAAATTTTTCCGAGAAAAAAATTGATTAATTCGTTTCTCTACGCATTTTTACCGAAATTTGAACCGCGGAAAATTCGGCCGAAACACCGAATTTTCGGACAGTCAAAACCCCGTAGCTCGTAATCTCGGGTATCGGAAGATGGTGCTTTTTATCTGACGGCAAAAAAGCCGAACCGGAAACCAATCAAGTGTGGCGTAAAGAATTGCTTAGCGGCCTTCGTCAAGTTCGCAGAAAAATTCATTTACAAGCTGCGGAAGCGTCACGGAAATTACTGGGACTCGGCTTGAAATTTCATCCTCCGTCCGGCTTGACCTCTTAATTGACCAATTACACCATGACTTCGTTGAGAGTTTTTTTTGCGAGATTTTGGAAAACTGTGAATTTGTTTAAGTAGGACCTTCCGCTTAAAGCATATGTTCCGCATGACCCACATATGCACCATCAAATTATGTATGAAGATAACCTAAAAACGTTGAAAAATCTAAAAAATCTTAATTTCAAAAAGGTTTTGCAAAACCTCGTTTCTTTTCATGATATTACACTGTCAAATCCCTAAATCAAGTTTAAAAATAAACAGCATAATCCATATATTACTTTACACACTTATAATTTTGAAATCCAATCTTATTTCCAAAAATCAACAATTTTCCAAGCTGAACAGTGTTAAGGTCGAATCAAGGACGTTGATGCAGAGGTAGATCAGAGGTAACTTAGAGTCGCATCCAACTAAACTACTTTCTCCACGTCTGCCTCTCAATCGTCGTCTTATTTTCCATGTTTGTTTTCATCTGTTCCTTTTTCTCCGCTTCTCCTCACACTCGCCCTTTTAGCGCCGCTGTCGCAGCGTCATAAACGGGACTCCACATCCGCAGCGAATCGCAGCCGTGCATCAACCTGGCAACAACTTCGCCGTCGAAAAATTTCCCCGGGATTCCCCCATTGCTAAAAACCCCAACTTTTTATCCGAATCCTCAACAAAAACCTCAAACTCCAAGATTCTCCCAGAAGAGATCCAATACTGATAGACTCCAACGAAACGAGGTTAATAGTAAAAAGACCTCGCATGTACCGTAATATACGTAAAACTGTTCATCCGAGATTTGGCGTCCGATTAGTTTCCTCCGAGTTCTCAGGTTATGTCGGAACGAGCCTTGTAGCTCTTACTCGGATTTCAACGGTAATCAAGTCTAATTGTAACAAAAGCAACAAAGTGGCGGTAGTAAAAGTCGCGATCCTGATTGGGAGTGAAAAACGATTTCATCGGGTAGAGAAAAACGGATATTAATGGCCTGTCTGCCACAGTTTCCAGTGACTCACGAAATCAGATACTTGACACGTTTGCCGGAGCTAATTGTGTTTTCGACTGAAAAACCGTCATTATCCTATTTGTCCCTCCACCCTAGATCCCAATTAGCGGAAAACAAACAGAAACGCGTGCAATTGGAGATCGCAGCTTCAAGCCATAACTCAAACACAATTACAGTGTTCAACACGTCTCAATGTCCTTCTGACTATCTCACGCGTTATCGCGACGTCGGCAAATATGAGCACGTTTCTAGATTACATTGTAGACACGTATCGATGTACGATTGATAGAAGTGTTTGCGCAACGTTATTATGAGACGGAGACCGTTCGCACATAACAAACCGGCGAATCATTCCGACCTGAAATCTCCTCGTTTCGCTGTCAATAACGCATTTAGACGATCAGATACAGCCAACACATGTGGGACACACGTGGCCGAAGCATGGATGACAACAAAGCAGGGCACGCAGTCGTATCAGCCATATGCTGCCTTTTTTTATCGCTAAACCCTACGCCTAATCTGTGCAAAGAAAAAAATTGGGGAACAATGGTTAAGGCGAATAGTAGAGGTGTCATTCTCCGGCTCGAAGGACCATATCTTTGATTCTGAACTTCGCATAGGTTCGGAGACACAATTTTTCAGAGTTGCGCAGAGAAAAAATTCTCTTTAATTCAGTTGTGTCAGGATTCTGTTAACTCCACTCCTTTTAGGGTAGCCATCTAGGTCTTTAAGTCAAGGAGTTTTGACTGAGATCTCTACTTGATGGCTATGTTACTCTAACCATAATGGATGTTTCTCTAACCCCATGGAAACTTTGCCAGCTTCCACTCCCAGCCATCAGTCCTTAGAAGTTCCTAACTAGGGTAGCTACCTCCTCCCCATCCAACTTTCTACGCCCTTGGAACTAAGCTACATGTCTGAACCTGGGAACAATTGCTCAGCCATTCAGCGTCCACGATTAGCGTCGTTTGCGCAACGCGCAGACAATTCGAAGTAATTCCGCGCGTTCGACAATTAATCTTGTTTTTATTCCGCGATCGTTTCCACG
This sequence comes from Ceratoteleas bidentatus, assembly GCA_022817645.1. Classification (NCBI taxonomy): domain Eukaryota; kingdom Metazoa; phylum Arthropoda; class Insecta; order Hymenoptera; family Scelionidae; genus Ceratoteleas; species Ceratoteleas bidentatus. The sequence goes on from JABFPB010004828.1 coordinate 5,573, forward strand.
CAGTATCGGGTACAATGGCGATGCCGACACGGATAACGCTGCATCGATGCTTTAATTGCTCGTGACACGAGGTCGGCCATTTTTTTTTGCTAACGATTTTCGCAAACCAGTCGCACGGTCGACCAAAAATCGCCGAGCCAATGCGCTAACTCGCGCACACGTGCATACGAGAGACAGGTTTTCGCTGGCGAGATAGCGTCCAGGACACTCTGACATTTGCCAGGTTCACAGCGTAACGCATAACATGGGCGGTCGAGTCGACCAGTCGGTCAGCCAGCCGGTGCATTCGAGCCGCCAATGAAAACCGGGGCTAATTATTAATGGTCGTAAATGTTTCGTAAATGTAACGCTCGTGCATTAGCGAGATTGCGGGATTATGCAGATCGGATACGGGGATATTAATCGCGGTTGGTGATTCGTTAAGTCAGGTCTGAGAGGTTGGGAGTTTGTTGAGATCCTTGAGCCTTCTGGGGTTTGAGTACTTGTGGATTGGTGATTTGAGTTCCTGTTATTGAGATGTGAAACTTGGAGAACTTAAATGTTGGATTGACATGAGGCATCCTGGTTCAGTAGTCCTGGTACCAGATCTACTGAAATTACTGATTTCGAGGTTTCGAATTTGACGAACTACCTTACATCAACACCGGAGGTCCTGGTTAAGTGATTTACCAGGTCTTCAAGAGATTTAGACAAGGAAGACTCCTGTCTTGACACCTGAGGAACCAGCTTGGAACCTACCCACCATTGGGAAGTATACCAAAACGGTACTCTGCTTCCAACGTCAAACTACCTCCCAGGCGAACCTTGTACTACAATTTTTATCCTCCGCGACGTGATTCTCGTGTACTAAATATGTACATGGTTGCCCATATGGCTACCTCTGTACCCACATCCTCCCGCGATAACGCGAAAATGGCGCCCGATTTGCATGCCGGCCGACAAAGGGCCGTTCTCGGCGTAATTCAATAACCGTCGTCGAATGCGCGATCCCCTTGGCGGCGCTGGGAATTCGGCTAACGAATGGCTGCGAAACCCGAGCCGCTTCAGGGTACCGTTAGCCGGCTCTGCGGAGTCGCGTCGAATTCGACCGGCTTATCTCGGGCCGCGGCAAATCGGCCGATTATGTCACATCAAATGCGGAATGGCGTCCACGGGGCCGCAATTAATCGCGACCGGCGCGCCATTCCGGCCATTAAACCGTCAGGGGCGTCGCGTGACGCGCGGCCCCGATGCGCGGCATTAGCGCGGGTTCGATAACCAGTCCGGCTGATAACGGAACAAACGGAAGACGCGAGGCCGCGCGTCACTTTCATTCATTGTCCCGAACCGCGAAACGCCACGCCGAGTGGCCGAGCGGTTTCCGTATGTTGCCGTAAGAAGAGAGATACGTGGCGACATTAAATCGCCCGCGCGCAGGCGCACCAGCAAGTGAGGGCAAGTAGGGACTATGGTACCAGGTTGGTACCAGGAGATTCACGAAGAGTAATACACGGAAACAAACGGCTGCAATACGGTTGGTTAACAAGTTTGCCTAGATGTATTTAAGTAGCCTGACCGAAATCGGATGGCAGGTGTTCCGCAGAGGAATAGCTGATTAGGTAAACAGTTGGTCTGATATACCTCAACTTGTGTTTATTGGGCTATTACCACCTGCGAGTGTATCTCCAGTAATAGGTCAAGTGTATGCTTGTCTATAATATTTGTTTAAAACTTCATTTGACGGATCCCTTTCGAAGTTTGTTTCCAGGAGCTGTTTCTAGGAGGGTTTCAAATTAGTTACTTTTATTATATATTCCAACTATGTAAACTAGTCCGCACAAAAGCATGCCATGGTCTTTAACGACTTCAAATTGAGTTTTTTAATGGTAGCCGTCTGCGATTATATTTTTGAACCGAATAGTGATCAGGATATGAATGCAGTTCTTGAAGGTTCGCAGCCGTGAGTCCTGGTCTAACGCTGCCAGATGAACAGAAAGCAAAAGAAGACATCCTGAAGCTTTTACGATTGTGGAGATAACTAGTTGAAGAGGTCGCTACTTCAGTGGCCATGGTTCTGCCAGCAAAGAGTTTACACCTCAGCTGGTACCAGGACCTTGATCCTACCAACTTCCTTTGCGAACTCATCCAGCATGTGCTATCATACCTCAACCTATTCTCAAACTTTAAATGGGTGAGATCTCTGTCTTGCTTCAACTATGAAACCACGAGATCGGATCAGAGTGCCAAGTGGGCCAATTTTGGTAAGCAGAACTGTTGACGCTTATGGGATACCAAACCATCACTGGACGCCAGAACCAGCTGTTGTCAGCTTCCACTCGCTCCACCACTACAGCAACCGGTTCCTACTCACAACTACCATCCATCCATCTCAGCCATCATCCTCCAGCCTTCTAAATCCTTACAACCCTCAACCTCACATCTCCTAGAACTTCATCCCAAGCCTCCAACCCATTGACACGATCAAAGGAGTGTCTTGGAAAGTCTGGGTTGGTCACCTCTAGGATCGGCTTGGAAACTAGGCCTGCGAGTGCCGTGACAGGTACATCGCGGAATCGAGGCCGATTCGGATGGGATCGCGTAGCAGCCGACGCTGCTTTGTCCGGCATCGGCTCGTGGGAGGACGCGTCCGTGTGCGTGTCCAGACGCGCGAACAATGGGGGGTTCGTTGATCCCTCCCTGGCACCCTGGCATTCCAGCACAAAGGCGGCCCTAAATAAGCTAGACCCGTCGCAGACAAACTGGATCCCCGGGGTCCTTGACCCCGGGCCCCTCCACGAATTCGGAGTCATCGACCTGCGGCCGTGGCCCTAGCCGTACCTTCCCGGTCCACGTGGTCCTAGCGTGGGTCCTCTCCTCCGGGCATCCTGGGCCCCATCAGTTCCTCGGTATCCCGGCTGTGGTATCCCAGTCGCGGGTTCCCAACGGTCACTCACACTCCACACAACACCATTCCGTGACAGACGGACCCGCGTATGGGACGCCCGCGTTCCGTATGGCGGCGCTCCGGGTGTCGCTGCGATCGCCTCCTGGTGACCCCCTCTGTACGCGGTACGCGTCGCCCGCAGACTGAGTATCGTAGCACCACTGTTCGGCACCCTCAACAGTGCCAACTGAGTCCCCCCCTCCGGTCGGGGGCTCAGTGCATCCCGAGCGGCAGCGCACTCTGGCAGGCGGAGCGGAGTCGAGCGCCGGTGCTTTAGTCACTAGGCTGCTATGTGCTAGGTAGGTAGGTAGGTAGGTAGGTAGGTATGTATTTTGCCTGCGGCGGCCTAGCGGTACTTGGGCCCCCGCCCGCGCGCACCGCGCAGATCGCGCAGCCCAACGGTGCGCACTCGCGCTGACCCGCCGAGCGCGCATGCGCGCCGCGCGGGTAGCACGTGTGCGCGCATGCGCAGAACGGAGGAAGGACGCGGAGCGATGAATGGACCGGCCGAACCTCGGCGCCGAGAAACCGCGATGTTTGTTGGGGACGGGGCCTTTGTGCGGAGCATGTTTACGTGCCGGGGGCGGGGGGGGGTATTTTTGTCGCAAGGATGGAGGACTGGAGGACGGGGCTGGAGGTCAGAGTTTTGAGAATGTTGGGCGGTAGTTTTGTTAGTTTTGTACCTGAAGTATGGATTTTTGGGAGATGTGTTATGGATAAAGAATGTTGATTGGGGTATTTTGAAATACATTTAATAATATTGCGAGTTTATGATGTGGAAGGGAGGCAGTCCCGTTTGGAGCTCTGACCTTATTTGAGACCTGTGGAGCGGTAGTTTTTAACAATGCATCCTTTAGGAATTCAACTTCTCGACGATGTTTGTAATTTAAGACTTTGCAGTTCCTTCAGTGTAAGGTTTTTAAATAGGGTCGAAGGTTTTTACAAAGTGGGTCATTAGCCATAACTTATAGAAATTGATTAAACAATTTTGAAAGTATTGGGTTTGAATGAGAATTTAATATTTAATTTAAACATTCGAGCGAAAAGAAAATATTAAATAAAGATATTAAATATCTATCATTTTTTCAAGAGAAGTATAATGTGCTATTTTACAAACATTGTGTACCGTTACAATACTTGTGTGGAAGCTGGTTTTAATATTACACAATGTAACGTGTAATTGTACACTTGTAGGTTTAAAGCGGAGTTATTTACGGTCAGTACAAAAATAAATAAAACATTGTTCAATGTAAGGTGGAACTTAAATAATTAAAAAAATTGCACTTGCTGGGATGGATCGGGGAGACGACGAGGGTTATGTAAATAAACTGGTTGGAGCGAAACGGAGGTTTGTTTTCTGTCAGTGGTTCCGAGCCAGTAAATGTAAATGATTGAAAACTTTTTTAAGGCATGAAACAGAAGTAGAATGATTTTGAGGAAATTTAATTATTGGGTACCATGTTTCGAAATGTTTTTGACATATTTAAGACATCTGTGGCATGACTGAATTAATTTGCAGTGTTTAAACAATTTTTCAATAGCACTCAATAATTGTTGTAAAGTGAAGCTGGTTATTGATAAGAAAAATGGCTATCAGAAATTCAGTGTGAATGCACCAAACGATTTTGTCTCAATTTTGTGATTTTTGGATAATCATTCTTGTTTAATTAATCAATCTGCATGAGGGAAAAATATTTATTACTCTAACGGTACTTTTTGCATGCAAAATTGTTCCAGCTATTTTTTGTAGAATTTCAGGATATGTGCTCAATATCTCCTTAAAATCTTTTCTCCTGATTATCTATGAAGAATCTGCGTAGATGAACATTGATTAAAGGGGTATATAATCTTAGCGTTTCTATTCTTTTTATTTCCAATTAAATGAATCTTTATTTACAGTATGGTTTGGCATCCTGGAATTCATTTACCTGCTGAGACTTCCTATAATGAGCAAAAAAGGTCCGAAAAGCATATAAGACACATAAGTTTATGTGAATAAACTAAATAAAAAAGAAAAATTAAAAATTATGCACTCCACTCAAAACTCGATGTACTTCAAAAGTGTCTTAATTTTTCCTTGCTTACATACTCTTTAATTTATTTGTTAATTTTTAGGTACTTACAATACATAAATAATTTTTTTTTAATTTTGTTTCGCACATGTTTTTAACAACATGTTCGTTCTTCTGGAATAATAATAACACTTTAAATTAAACTACTTATAAATCATCCAATAGATGAATTGTTCATATCCCTACTGAAACAGTTTAATATGAAATTTAATTTGAAATTTAATATGAAATCTCATATACAAAATTGATATCCTGTTTAACATGAAATCTAATATGAAAAATAATATTAAATTTAACATGAATTTTGTATATACCCATCGAGATTCGATGAAGCAGGTATGAAATTTAATATGAAAAATAATATTCGTTTTAATATGAATTTTAATGTGAAATTTAATATGAAATCTAATATGAAAAATACTATGGGATTTAATATGAGATTTAATATGAGATTTAATATGAATTTTTTTTATTATTTTTGTTATTATTTTGTTTTTATTTTCCATATGAAATTTAATATTACATTTCATATTATTTCTAATATTATATCTAACATATATTTTTTTCAGTAGCGAAAACTTACACATACAGCCGTATATTCCTTGACTTTTTTTCTCAGTCTTCGACAGTTAACATATTCATATGAATTTATACGATGGGAACTTCGCATAAACAAAGTGCGGAATAGCATTGTACAGCGTTCCATTTTGTTTAATGAAGTTTAAAGTTGGAAAGAGTTTAGAACGCAACTCGTGGAAGTAATTGCCGGATGAATAGTTCGGAGATAAACCTGACGTTTTCTTTGATAATGCCTGATTAAATTGGGCTAATGAAGACGATGTTAGAAAATTATTAATGAGCCGCTGCAAAGAAAAAAACTTTTTTTATTTTTTATCGGAATATTTCTAAACCACAGGAACCAATGTGTGAAAAATATTCTAGAAAGTTTTAACAATTTCTTGTTATTAAGATATGATTGTAATTAGCAAAGATGATTCTACTCTTCCTCGGTGAACTAATTTTTTCTTTTAATACATACGAGACATCATTAGTAAGACGCAATGAAATGAAATATGCGTTAATTACGAGGAATGAAGAAAACTATTCAGTTTCGTGGATAATTTGATATTATATAGCTACTTTATTAGAAATCATAGGCCGAGATTTTTTCCGGTGCTCCAAGGACGTAATAAAAATTTTAATATTCTTCAACGTAACATTAATTTAAAAATGTAATAAGTTGTAGGCAAGGTAGCTTTAAAAATGGCGAGATCGCTCTTTGTGAAAGTAGTGAAAATGATTAGTTTTTTATATAATAACGGAACATGTAGTTAAAACATAATTGAACTCCAATGTTCACATGAGCTTATTTTATACGAAACTCTCATTTTTGCCCAATACCCACACGAAGATGACTTTTCCCCGTAATCAAAACAAATTAATTCCGTATACGGCTAAAAATGCATAAAATTAATGGCATAATCGACGTGCGCCTCTAAGGTAAATAAATAATTACGCACATAAGTATTACACTAAAGAATTACATCCGTGGCAGCACACTCGAGAATTAACCTTAATCGGGGGCATATTAAGACGCAATGAATTTAAGCGAGTATGTTGGTAGCCAGATTTATGTAAATTTTATGCAAATCCGAGTGCTTATTGAGCTGCGTAATTTACATTGAAAAAAGTGATAAATTCTGCCTGAAAGCAATCGTTTGTGGGACAGAAATGCGTGCTCGAAACAATCCATCTATAGAGTACTTCTACGTGAGGCATTTAAATGTTTCTATATAAATTAGATCCGATTCAAATCGGTGTGCTGGAATTTCAGTCTCAACGAATTGTAGAAAAAATTGGGTTTGAAACTTTTCACTCGAGACATTCTGGAACAAAATATCATTAAATTTATTTTAAATAAAGCAAAATTTCTAATTAAATTTCTAAATGAAATTTTAATAAAAAGAATATAAAGAAACATTATAATTAATTATAATTAAAATACAAACTGGAATATCCATGAATTTACAATCGACACATCTAAAACTTTGATTTGTAAATTTATATGAAATGAAATTTTGATGAATTCATTTTCCAAGTAGTTTTAAAATAAATAATGTATCCACACTAAATATGTATACACATTAAAACATATATAAATGTCAGAATATTTCTTTTTCAATTTCTTCAAACCATATTTTTCCTCCAATAAACAATCCACCTTAAACCACATCTTGAAACAGTTTCGTCGTGTGCTCCCTTGGAGACTTCGACGCGAGCACAAGCAACTTAGCCAGCGACTCGACCTTATTGAAATATTCGCTTCCAATCCCTGCCGATGTTCACGGCCCATAAATCGTCCCCTTCCCCCCCACCCTTTGCACCTTCGTAATCAATTAACCACGAACCTCCATCCCTCTCCAGTTCACCTCTTAATTAAATCTTCCCTCCCCTTCCATGCCCTTTAAAATCGTCCTCACTGGAGACTGGATTTAACATAATCACAAATGGTTTTCAGTTTTAGAGGAAACAGTGCAGATCGACGTTGGAATACGATTTTTTTTAGCTGGGCTAACCACAATTTTATATCTAAGTATTTTCAAAAATATCCTTTTCCGGTCAATTTTCAGATTTAAAAATGGAAATGTTGCCTTTTTTATCTTCTCCCAATTTTTTGAAGTGCAATATCCTTCAAACATACCCTGATAGCTAGAATTACATAAATTTTATGTAAATTTTATGTAAATGATTACGTAAAATTTACATCACTGTACTTCCTCATTGTGCTGCAAAATTTACATAAACCCTTTTCAAAGAATCAATATTGGTTTGATATTAAGCATGAAAATGTATAACAATAATGGTAGTATACACGGGGGAAAAGCCATTGAACCAGTTATTTCATACTTAATCTGACAATGACGGATTACTCAATAGGGCATGTTATGAAATGAAAGAACATGGTAAAAATTGTTTGGTTACCACTAAAACTTTATTTCAGTCCATCGGTCGGTAAGGAGATTGAATTAAATAACAGTAGAAAACAATAATGTATTACGTCAAACTCCAATAAAACGCAACAGAATATGATGGTTTTGAGGTTTGGTATTTTTGTACTAGCAACTTTCAATTGATAAAATGATAAAATGAAATGAAACATTATTGAAAAGTTAATCTTGAATATTTCATTTTTATCAAGCTCAAATTAAAAATAATAGCGAGTGAACTAAAGAGTTGTAATTGCGCCAATGGTATTAATGAATAAATAATTTGATGTAAGAAAATTTAATCTACAATCACAACTTAAAACAATGAAATCTTTCAACTCTAATATCGTGCATGGAATTGCAATAAAGAAATAATAATACTATTTAATTATAATGTATAATGTTAGTATGAGACATTAATTATAATGTCTCATCTAACGGTTTTGTGTCTTCATTTCAACCATACTAAGATTTAAGCTTCAACCACGATTTATGCCAATAACGCAGCATAATGAGGAAATACCCAAGCACATTTCACCCAAAACCTATACGGAGGAAAAATCAAAAAGTGCATTATAGCACTTTTTGCATCAAAAAGTGATATATATATAAGCACTTTTTGCATCAAAAAGTGATATATTTTATAGTAATTCGAGGACGAAGGTTCCAAAACAGTAT
>JABFPB010004829.1:0-14231 GCA_022817645.1 Ceratoteleas bidentatus
GCCATCTAGATGGCGACCTGTACCATCTAGATGGCGATTTTCGCAATTTAAATGGCGCTGGTCGCCATCTAGTTTTCTCAGTGTATATTTTTACCATCCTGATGCCATACTACGCCATTTTTTCTTTTCCACCTAAGATGTAATGTTTCTAGAGAGAAAGTGCATTAGCAGTTACAAATTATGATAAATTGTCGACCAGATAACGATAAGTTTCAAGTTGTTCAAATGTCAACTGTCAAAGCTATCAGAGATAATCTCACAAACACTACGAAGGACTCGCAAATTCACTAATGTGGTCCCAAAATATTGGCTGATTTAGGTTATGTTATTGTTTTCGCTGAATAGGGAGATGAAAATGAAGCTTTAATGATGTTAAGCCAACAAAGTGTTTTAACAAAGACTCGGCGGGAAACAGTGGTCCTATATATTATAACACTGTTGTAGCTGTGTTGACGGAAATGATTGTTTAGCTACAATTAAATAGCCATTAACCTCGATTTCGCGCAAAATATTTCTCGCACACATACGCATCCGCTCATGCATACCGACAGACTCGCACGCAAAGTCGCCCATTTTTACAGACTCCCCGCGCGGGGCGACCTCTCACCCAAACCCCGTGTTAAGCTTCATCGTGTTTAACCATAATAAATGACACGCGCAACCTAAATGAATTATCTATCGCAATCAACAATTGTCTAACGGCGGTCAAAAATCATCTGCCGGTGTTGCGATTGGCCATCAATCACCCGCGATGATAAGCATCAATCACGGTTTCCCTTGCAGCACGTGCGATCGCTCTCCTTACCTCGGGTGGCGCGAATTTCCTAAGCGTTCGTCCCTCTCTTTTTCCCTCCCACTCTAGATTCAGACGAGAAAAAACAAGAGCGGAAAATAAAAAAGTGGGTCGCCCGTAATCCGCGCCCAATTGGCCGCGGAGTCACCCAGCCGCGCGTTCCCGTAAGCAAGAACGCAAATGAAGTAAGCAAAAATACTGATAATTTGCCGGTGAAGTGGACGCCTTAATGAAAACGGCAATAGCAGCAGAAACGAAAGCACCGCACAAAGCGGAGATGCGGCATGACGTACGTGGTATATTGCATTTGAGACTGCTCAGCCATCGAAACGTCGGCCGAGTTGCACGGCCGTGTTTGTATCAAGAATCGGTTGGTGTTCGTGTACGTGGGCTCGTATGCGGACGGGCGCGCGCGCCCCCTGCGCTCGTATGCATGCATTTTATAGAGAACAGCGGGAGTAGGCCTACACTTGTGCCGTTCGCCCTCGGTGCGCGTGTGTCGGCTATATTTACACACGTACACGTACGCGCGCATACTTTGGACGGGCAAGTGGGGCTAGCTATGCTGGCTATGATACCATTAGCATCAGTGATTAATGTATGCTGCAACCCGCTCCACGGCAATGAGCAAGGTTCACGTATAACCGGTGATTGACTCGAGAGACCGGCTTCGAGAAGACTTGTGTTCGATCTGCCAGCAAATAATCGTAATATTCTCTTGCACTGCGAGAATCGAATTCCATTCGCGTGATATGGTCACCCGACAGGAATCAGGCCTCATTGTCCTCCGTCGCCCTGCCGGCCCCCGCGTCCTTCTCTCTCGCTCGTCGCCCGACTGTTTCCGTCCCTCGCCCGACTCGTCGCCGTGCCTGCACAAATAATGCCACTTTCGGACGCCACTCATTTCACCGTAATGCCGTCCTTTTCGCCGTAATCGCAATTCCGATGCGAGATTTACATGAATTAGGGTTAAGGGCGCGGTGCGCTTGGGGGTTTCGCGCCCGCGAAATTGGGGCAAGATCCTTCATTCCTAACAGTCAATTTAAGAATCGAAGGCCGATTCGTCATTCAAGTTGAGTACCCGCAAAATCTTTTATCGAGCGGGATTGTGTCGTGCAAGTGAATGCCAAGAAGATTGCGGGTGGCTTATTATTGCCAGGTAAGTGTGGAGGGTGCGGAGAGGAGCGATTAATGTTTTTTGAGGAGTGGGTGTGGGATTTTTAGGAAGATATGTCACAGATATTTAAAAAGAGGTATAAAGTAATTTTAAAAAATTGTTGGTTCATTGAATTTAAAGCAGTTTTGATGTTTCTCTAAGACCCCTGCAGAAACTGAACCCGTCCGGGAAAGTCGGGATGGGAACATGCCCGACCCCGGGATCGGAATAAAACGCGGACGGGGTTCGGGCCGACGTCTGCAGACGACTCCCACCGAAACGACATCATACAGACGCCGGTTCCGACGCCAGGTTATTACCAGACTTTTTTTGATCAGAACAACTCAAGTTTCCTCGGATGAAGGTAAATAAGAAAACTGCAACTCATTATTAAACAGAGCATTATAAGTCCATTATAAGAGCATGTCCTTTTTTATTTTATATAGTTTGTATTTATAATTTTTTTAATGTGAAATTAATATATGCCCAGCTACGAAAATTTTGAATTCAATGGAAATTCAATTTCACTAAATTCATAAGAATTTTACGAAACCGTTTTCAGAACGCAGAATCTCGTCTAAATGTAGGAGAAATCAACCCTCTACGTAACTGATGAAAATTATAATTTCGAGTTCAGATATTTTCTTCGATAAAAGTGAATAGGGTGTTATGGGAGTGAACTGTTCACACCGTATGGAGTTCGAGACATATGGAGGTCCAATTCGAAACAATGTAACATGTGGGGGCTGTATGTTTAGATTAGTTTTGGGTTCATTAAGATATTAAAACAGAAATTGAAAACTTAAACTTTTAGCAATAATTTTATACTTTTTAGTCTGTTTATAATCTGGCAATTACTAAGTATCTGATAGAATTCTGATTGTTTTCACTCGGGAAGTGATTAGTAATAACAAATTCGATTATTACGTCTATAATATTTATTAGTAATATTAATGAAGTACACCGAGAAAACTAAATGGTACCACCTAAGGGGTAAAAGCACCAAGTTGTAGAAATTTACCATTTCAAGCTGAACTCATGTCGTGCCTTATAGTTGCATAAGAAAAGCGCAAAAAATTGGTTTAATCATTGACAAATATAACCCTCAAAGATCGATGTATCGATAGCAATCTCTAACTACTTCAAGTGGTAGTATTACTTACAATCTTCACCATTTGAGAAATAATATGCTTTCCATGTAGAAAAAACAATCGGCCAAGCGTCGTCACAAAGTCGATGATTCTTTGCGATCCGTTGGCCGCCGAGATTGAGCCTATATAGAACCGTCACAATGTTTTCGTAGGGCGTAACGTTGGCTGCTGATGGTTAATCTTTGTGCTGGCTCAGTACTGGACCGAGCGCTGGCTAACAGCTGGCCCACGGTCGGCCCAGCGGTGAGGATTTCCGTTGGCTAAGGAACGGCACCGATGTTAGCTAAACGTTGGTCCAGTACTGGCCCTCGACCCGCCCACTGGTGACATTTTCTCAGAGTAACAACACATCAAAGTAAAATCGAAACAAATACATAATAAAGAAAGAAAAATTATTCTCATTTTTCGCGCTTATCTTGGACCGATAGTCGCGCGATCGCTTCGAATCACTCAGTCTTTAACTTCCTCGCAAAACGATCCCCGCACGCTAATTAAATTGTTTATTTAAACTCAAACTAATTAATTGTTTATCCCCCTTCGGACTAATTATTATGTATGATATTATTAGCATACCGCAATATATACATCGCCCGGTCACTATATTAATGACAATCTTTTGATAAACGTAAACTGCTACGCAACAATAAAATATGTACAGTCCACAGCTGTGTTTATTCGCGTGACGCGATCCATGATCCAATATTTATAGACTTATTTGTTTAAAACGCATGAAAATGTAGACTGACTAAATGATTTTATGCATACGATATCGCATTACCGCATTACCCCATAATTCCTACTAACAAAAAATTAAAGTATATTAATAAGTGCAATCCCATCAACTGAACAACGACGTTTGTTCATTACATAATCGAATCTTGACGGGCAAATAACGCCTTACGCAACTTTCTTTTATTCAAGCAACATCGGCCCGCGGAAAACAACGTTATCCGGCAACAGGCGACGTCCACTCGAAATAATTCTTTCCGCGTTTGGTATGTCACGCTCCGACAAATTCGCCTGCAGTCGCCCTTTTTCCGTCCGATCTGCTCGCGCCAGCCGATCGTAAACGCACATCGTAAAACGAGCCTCGCGCCTTCGTCGTTTCTTTCGCATTCGATATGCCGGCCGTGAAAAAACAATGCCGGTGTAATGAACGCGTCGATCGTGATTGCACGCATTTAAGAATGTGACCAATGGGTATAATCGCACTCGCGGATACACGTGTGTTCGTAATGAGCGGTCGTTGGACAATGGGCAGAAATGGTCGTTATTAGGCCGGAGTCATTGTTCTGTTATGTTAGTGGATTTGTTATTAATAATTAAAAAGCGAAAGCGTGCAGTGCCCCGAGCCGAGTGCTCCGATCCATAAAAATGTCGGGACTTCTGAGTGACGGGCGGAAACTGCAAGATGGACAAGGCCAATTGTTTATATTACCCTAAGCAACAATGGACGACGCGGGCGTGTGCGTGTGCGCACGTACACGCGAACACGATCGCCGAGCCAACGAACTGCCGCGTATACTCTTCTCAGGAATTCGACCATACCGGCTGATATGGTAATGTTGACGTTTTTTCATTCACGCTAGCCTGCTCTTGCCTCTTGGGGTGTCGGGCTTTGTGCCGCTGCTCCTTTCGACGGGAAATTGCCGGCGACCGAACGCGAGTCGCCGCACAAGATCTCCGTTCTTGAGCAACTGACCCCGACAACGTGTTGGGGGCTGCTTCCTCATTGACACGCGTTCGCCGGTAAATCAGTGTTTCGTGGCTCGACGCGTGTACCTGTAAGCGAGGATCGCGAGAGATACAAGCTGGGGAGAGAAAAGGTTGGGTGAGATAGTGTAGAGAGGAAGTGCAGTGTGCAAAGAGAATGTGGAACTGCGCAATATGTTGTGCATTTTTCTCCAAAACGAGTGGTTTTACATATGTTGGGGACATTTACACGAAATGTGGAAAATGTTCTCTGTTGCAACCAGATGCAATTATATTTTTCTTGACCCAAGTGGGCAATTGTAGGGCATATATATATATATATAACTGAAAATCGGGTCCACTTTTTGATCATAAAATGATCATATCCCACTGTCTGAGATTATTTTGTGGTCATTGGATCAACGTAGCTTCAGTTGTGCAGTTTATTCACAAATGACAACAATATCAGAGAGTTTTTTTTATGTAAAGAGATACTTTATAACGATTCTAACCTTAAATGCGTTACAGTCCCGGTATGTTTTTCTTTAAGTTTTGAAGATATTTTTGAAATTGTTAAGAGTGTTATTTTTTATTTCAGTCTGTTGTTGTGTATTATAAAACAATAAATAAAATGGTTAAATAATGTTACTTAAAATGAATATTGTTTTATGTTTTTGATAGTAATTCTTTCATCATGTGACAGTGCTTCATATACAATGAAATTCTTAATCAAAATGTTTTGCTTTTCGTGAAATGATAGCGCTAAATACCGTACCGATTAGTGCGAAACAATGTGTCAACAACGTTGTTTTCGCTGTAAGAAATGTTTAATCCTAAACAATCTTTCGTTTATGCCATATTCAATTTATTATCAAAAGAACAGTGTTACGCGTACTATAATTTTGTCTTCTATCAGTATTGCTATCTGCGACGGTTACTTTTAATGAATTATTGTATTGAATTTAAATTAATCTAATTGTTTCTAATCACAGTCATAAATAAGCATCGTATCGTCGCCATTGTTGTCTAAAACAAGTTTGCATTAGTTATTAGGCGAATCAAAATTAAGTAATGAAAATTCTATTTCAATAATCAAATTTTATTTTGAACAATAGCAGTCAGTTTCAATTCAACTATTGAAGAAATATTTGCCAGAGCAATCCATTCTCTTAAATTCGACAATTTATCCGACATCTCGTTCTAATTTGAAGTTATTTCGGACAAATCTGGTTTTGTAACGCAAGGTAAGTGAAACTTATTGATCTGTCTCTGTGGGCTATTACGGAGATGTTAGTTTAAAATTGTTCAATCACATTATTTATTATGTTGGTAAGTTTGAGAATGCAAATAAGAAAGTTATAAGTAGGTATTATGTTTTCCAAGCGTACGTAATATTCGCGTAATCTGTTGCATTTAACTGTAATTATTGTAACATAGGAAATAAACACTAGAATTCCGTATAAGTACTACCAAACCTATTTTCTATGTACTTTACGGAAAAGAAATTTATTGTCTTCGCGCAACGGTGTCTGCTTGTACAAATATCATAAAACGTCCTATTTCTTGAAATAATTACACCTTCTACATTATAATTACATATCGAAAGGACTTCGCAATTTGCATTCCTTTTAAAGTTGAACCGACATACTTGTTCATATTTCACTGTTTCTTATCAAACAGAAAATGTACCTCATGAATTGCAATTCTTATTATCTTCTTAAAACAGTTTATCTGCAATAATATTGTACGGTTTTAAAAACCGTCTGCGTGTTGAATAAAATAATGTAATGACTGGAAAAACTACTTTTATCGCAAAATCAATCCATTTTCTTGGTATTCTTGCTTTAAGACATTTGATAAATTGCTACATTTATTCACGTGGTTGTTGAATTGTAAAACAATTAGTTGGCAAGATACGAACCAAATAGTGTTGCGTGCAAGGCGCTCGCGACAATACGCATCGTGCGTGACCACATGCGCTCTGACCAAATTCAATAATTTCAATCGTTAAATGTAATTGACTTAACAATGAGTGTACATGTCAAAACACGTGACATGATGAAATTGTTTAATAATTTCGAAGGAAAAATTGCGCCTATTCAAATTGAATTATTCCTTCAATCGTGCTGCATCTCTTTTTCCCGAAAAACACGCCAACATATTTCACCTGAGCACACAAGTTATTTCATCACGAGTAATTGGAACAATTTCTATGCGTCTAATATCGCATAAATTGTATAAGAACGAATAGCTTTAGGGGTGAGAACACATAGCCATTGTATTTGCCACCGTAAATTCCGATCTTTTGTACAAAAGTATGCGCAGTTTCCAGCACCCTCTGCGCGGCATTATTTATAAACCCGCGTTTATTAATTTATTCATTAATATCGTCATTACTCATGAATAGCGCGAAACGAAAAATCGCGCAAAACTCGGCTATTTTTTCAGCGCACAAAACGAGCGCGCGCCGCGTTTTTCCCAGCTTCACAATGGCCGACGATTTTTTTTCAAATTCCTATAAAAGTTTCCTACTGACTCTTATAAAAGAATCCGCCGCCGCGCTCTGCAAACAATTTTACAATAACCGTAATTATTAACCCATGAATTATAGAATGCAATCCGGAATAGGCCTCATAAATAATTTCCATTATTAATTCGCCGGGGAAAAAATGTATGTTTATATACACGCGCGCCAACGGCCTGAAATATTCGACAACGAAAACGCGGCACAATGCTTCTTTGTTATCGCGCAAAAAGGTTATCTTAATCGGAAATTCGTATTATTTGACTTGTGCACAATTTTAAGTCAGCCAGTGCTTCGCGGCGGGCAAATACTTAGCGTTCCCGAGAAAAGGGCGCGGAACCTTTATTTTAATACTTATTTCCCGGGCTGCGCGGCTGAAGAAAAAAAGCACGTCCGGCTATTCCATTAAAACGCGGGCGTTGTTCTAATTTCAACCTACTTACGCGGAACTGCAATACAGCTGTAAGTCAGCTCGGCAATCGAATGAATTAGCGGCGAGATTGAATTACGCTTTTAAGTTGAATTTCAATTCCGAACAATTATCCGCATTAGCATTTATTGCGACGTGTACAATATAATCGTATATCATATATCGAGATTTGGGGTGTAACGCGCGCCGCCCGTTTGCGGCACGTACCTCGTCGGGGCATGTATCACAATTTAACTTTAACGTTACATAATTCATGGCGCGGCATTAAAGACAATTAAGATTCTTGGAAACAAAGAAAAAGCATCGGCGAAAGGCGAAGGATGAAATATGTAAAGTGAAATATTTCCTCATTAAACCGGGCAGCTTCTCACGAAAAATACACGCGTGAGGCAGTTATATCGGTTACGATATCTTAATAATACGCGGTATGTTGAATAAATAGAAGCACTTAATTTCGAAGACGTGCTCGGCGAACATGCACCGGAGTTTCGGCGGTAATGCGGCCTTATGAAAAGCGATAAAGAACAGGCTATTTAATCATTTCGCGCATACGTTAGGAAACGCGCCGCGACCCGGCCGAGACGCCGCCGAACAAATTGTACGACGGAAGAAATACTTGTACGACAGATTTTAATTAACTGCTAGAGTAAATGATGTACCCCGAGCGACGCGGCGAAAGGAATACGCCGCATCAACGCGCAGCTCGTTTGTCGCCGCCGATAAGTAATAGACGACTTTTGGAGAATTATTATCGGCGGGAGAACGAAAAAAAGGCGCGCCGATTGTCTGCCGAACTGATTAAACACATTTTTCAAAACCGTGACCGTACGTTGAGGTTGACGTGAGTAGCAATTGAAATAATTGAATTAATCGGCTCGTAATCAAAACGACTATAATCGTGCGCAAGATTGTACGCAGCTACAAGAACTAGCATTTGCTATAAATTATGCTCGGGTTGTTCGAGCAACATTGTGAGTTAATGTTTTGTAATTTGCTTGTTGTGCTGCATGATAAAATTATACCGTGACATCTTATGTGTATATATATATGTACATGTAACGAGACTTCGGGTTATGTTACGTTGATCGAAAAGGCGGCGCGATTACGCAAAACTCGGCGGCACAAGGGCGCAATTTAACTACACTTCCCAGAGTCTCGGAAGAAATTTTTCGCGCACTCGGAATCGACCTTATTTATAATCTTAACCCAATTCAATCGTTATTCCGCGGCGCGCAATTCGAAACGGATTACGCTCGGATCCGCAACTTTCAAGATGATTACAATGTTAGCAACATTGATTAAAAGGAAATCTCGTTGACATCCGCGCGATTTCTCCGGCAGAACAATGTTCCATTTACGGTTCTTTTTGCGTTGCAAATGGAACACGGACGGCGGTCCGCGGCGTCGCGCTGATGGAATCAAATCGCTTATACTTGTCCGCGCAAATGATTATATATCTCGCCGCGCGGGGACTTTCTCCGGGCGCAAAGTTATCGGGAAATGCGCGTCGGATGTGAAGATCGGCCATTCGGGCGCGACTGCCGTGATGGCAAAAAGTCGCGCTAAAAAATGCACGAGCCGAAAAATATCGAGCGCCCGGCGATTCACAGTCGACAAATAAAAATGAACGGAATCCGCGGCGGCGGGGAACGGGCGCTCTGTGTCTCGACGGCAAAGTAGAACACACACAGAAGCGAGCTACAAAGCAGCACCGACAATTACGTATTTATTAACTTTACGAATTTATAGGTGCCTCCTGGGCGCGAGTCCGCCACCCCCTCGAAACGCACTGCGTTCCTCCACGCCGCCTACCCTGCCGGCGTCGCTGTATGCACTCCTTTCCGCCGCCCCTCGCCTCGCCCCCCCCCTCCCCCGACCTCCCCGCGCCTCGCGACCTTCCGCGATTCTACTTCAGACTGCAATACAGCGCTCCGGTATTAAAGTGAATTATTTAATATTAAACTTTGTAATTTTTCATCGCATTATATGCGAAATTATTGACGGCCTACTTTGCCGCGGAACTCGTCGCCCACCCACCGACACCCGCGCTACTTTCATTTTCTCCGCCAATCATCATTTCGCGTTCATTCCCCTTCTTTGTCCCCGGGATGGCCGTATTTTGAATTTCAAATAGTTGACGAATTATGTGCCATTTTTCTATTGAAATGTAAATCGCGCGAGAAGAACGCGCGAAATCTTTGTTGCGCGAATTTTAAATCCGTACATTTCAAGCAGTTACGGCAACCAGTTCCTCGGAAATTAGGCGGATCGCGGCGCGAAAAAGTGCGATCGCGGAAGGAGGCCCTTTTTGCGGGGCGTCGACGAATTCGGGTGTTGTCGAAATAGCGCAGGATTTCATTAGCAATTTTTATTATTATTAATTTCGCGGCACCGAGCGCAGATGCGCGATAACGCGCACTCGCCATTGTTTACACACAATAATCATATTTATTTCGGAATGAAACGTCTATATAACTATCCGCTCGAAAACTCCAATGAATATCTAAACAAATCAGTCCAATTTCGTACAGAACAGTAATTTTACGTTTACTTTACGATTCCCAATATGAATTATACGGGGAAATCATTAAACAACAATATTAAATTGTCAATAACGGCATTGGTACGTAAGCGCGTTGCGCATTACCGCCCTTCGACGAAATTTATTTAAGTTCAGCGAATTAACATAGAGAAGAATTAATTGCACAAACATAATCTGTAATCCACAAACGGATAAATAGAATAAACATGAAGCGCCGCGCGATTGTGTGACGTGATTATTTCGTTTGAAGCGAAATTAAAACTGCGAATCATCTTTCGGGTCAACGGTGGAATTACGAAAAACAACATTGCAAAGGTGGTTTTTCGAAAGTAGGGATGTATATGTTCGATAAAAAACAATTTTTTTTTGTTTATCTGCAAGTTTTTGATCCGAATTTGATTGTTTGTGCGAATTGAGTTGTTAATAAAAATTGGGATTTCATCTGTAATTTTGTATTAATAATAAATGTGGTAGGAATATACTTTTTCTGGCTGGCAGCAAATATTCTCACTAAATTGCCTTATACATTTATCAAAAAATGCATACGCTTGTCTAATAATAAACATATCTCGATTTATAATAAAAATATCCTTTTTCATATGAAGAAGTTTGACCTACAAATATTTACTCCCTAAGCGAGTTAATTTTTTAAGATTGTATTTCACAATTCAATCCTAAACTCTTCAGTCTGACTCCTGAGATTGTCAACAGTATGAGTACAAAATAAGCGCAGGTTGAAACAAGGCTAGAAATACACCAGTTTATTTAGTTCAAATCAATTTTTATGGGCATTTTTCTCCTATTTAATTCATCAAAGATTAGATTGACAATGAAAATGTTCAAGTCAAGGTAACGGTGGAATTACAAGGCAATAAGTATTCATCGTATGGAAAAATAGAAAATTAATATCGAATATATTAGTCATAATCGAATCAATCTATGTAGTATCACAGATATTTCTGTGAATTATATTATCGTTGTTAAATGCTCGTCAAGCTCCATTTATACAATAGACCTTGAACGATATTTGAGTTACTACAACTGTAATTTACTACACATTTAATGTTTAATTCGTAAACACGTTTGAATCTGTTACATAAATACGTTAAAATTAATTTTCGAAAACAATCATGTGCAAAACACTACACGTTAGAATCGAATATGAAATCGCATATGAAAATGCGCGACTTTGAAGTTGCGCCGATATTATAAAAATGCATTGGGTATAAAAATGCGCAATTGCAATATATTTACCCTACGCGAACTGCATTAATAAAATATTAGTTCGAATCCAATTTTCCAGTACATAAGCCATAAGACTTCCTGCAAATTTACAGCTTCTTTTTTACAGTGCATGAAAAATGCTTAATCAAATCTATGCCGTACCATAGAAAGTATATTTAAAAACATTGAACGAAAATTGCTCATAAAAAATGTGTTTACCAAACACCTCTCGCGCATCCGTTTCTCAATAATTACGTTTAAGAGAGAGCGAAACAGAAGCGCGGAGAGAGAGGGTTTATTAAAGCAGTGAATATTTAATGAACAAAGGTGCTTAATCACTAGTTACTATCCACGGAAACTTGAATCACACGGTATAGGTATGTAACAACGAAAACAGAGGAATGTACGAGCCCACATTGGCAAGGATTGAAATTCAATATCATTGGACGACCAATTTGACGAGAAATCGGGACGTTAGGATTTCTTGCGGCACTCAGGATAGTCTGCCTTTGATGCTATGCGGATCGGGCAATGTTAATCAATGTCCGCGGATAATATTGAAATTCCATCTAAACAAACAAGCTCGATGATTCCACGGCATTTGCGTATGTATAATAACGCTAAATGATTAGCGCAATGTGATTCGCGATATTATGCTCGCGGAGTGTAAACTATACGTGTATGCTTGTATATATACATATCGATATATATGTATATATACTCGCACATATATATGGCCACTCATACACATATATTATACAACTTGTGACACCGTATTCATTATTACGACGCGAAAGACAAATAATTATTATAATTGTTCCGCGTAATGATAGGATTCTCGCCAAATATTATAGGCCATCGCGCTCCGAAACGTCTCATCAATTTTGATATACTCTTGTGTATCGCTTATATATGCATTCGTCCACACGCGCGTCCGCCGCGCGTTTTAATATATGCTGATACGCGGATATATCCAACGGATCATCGAAATGAACAACTTACCCTGATCGAATATCGTTTATTCCTTATTAATTGTATTACCGTTCTAATCATATTTCGCTTTCGTAAACCATGTTTAATATCATTATCTAATTGCGCTTAGGCATTAATTTTGGTCATTCATTTATTATTTATCAGCAATCAAATTATTTAGCGCTACATATTATGTTGCCGCCTTATCTACCGCGGATAATTTGATCAAGCGAACGGATCGGTTGCAATTGAGCCGCATAAAAATAGGCTTTGGTGGAATTTTGATAAAGGTATGTTGAATAGCATTCGATGAGCTATTTCAAGTAGCCCGAAATCGAATCATAAGGTTTCAAAATTCAATCTTCAGTGTAAATGTGTACTTATACAAACCGTTTCTAGTGAGTGAACTGGGAAAGTGAAATATTTATTTATTGGCATTGGAATGATGGACAGTGGCAGGTCAAGCTAATGAAGAAATAGATAGCTTTTAAAGTTCATAATAATGAGAAGTGTCTAAGTGGGAAATGCATTTTTTTAATATTTCAAAGCGCATCACAATTCTTATTAAGTCAAAACAAATTTGCATCTGCATGAATAGTTAATGAATCAGTTGCCTGATTTTAGTTTAACTTCGTTCGAAATACTGTCGTGTGAAAATGTGTTATACTACAAAATAATTCAAATAAACCATTAAAAATGATACTGTTCAATAGCTGTTTAGCCTTCGTTATTAGTATTTCTTGGAAATTATACACTGAGAAAAAAAATCAGAGTAAACACAACTCGATTTTCGATCCAACTCCAAGTCGATCCAACTCCAAGTTGATCCAACTCCATTGATAGTTGTTTTCAGTAGTTTCGAGTAAAAACATCTAAGGTCAGAGTTGTTGTTACTCTTTTCTGAGTTGTGTTTACTTTATTTCTGAGTAAATTTTAATTTTATTTCGAGTTCTACCACTTTTTACTCAAAAAAGAGTTTTTCTTACTTTAAGTTTTTTCAGTGTACAATTAATTATAATGGTTACTATACTTTACTTTCTAATAATATTTGGTAAAGGATGCTATTCATTTGTTATGTAGTGTTTACAATTGTAATATTGCGGTCTTACACTGTTTAAAATTTACACTGTGTTAAATTAAAAATTAGGTATTAAAACTGATGTGGCTGAAATCGGTAATGTGACAAAATCCCAAAGATCTGTCATTGAATGTCTAACTAAGAAACCAATTGAATATCTAATCATTCGAAGCAAGTCTTCGAAATGTGCAACAAAATTATTATGAAAATTATGAAAATGTAATAAACTGAAAATTCATACAAATTGTAGAGTTTTATTGTGTTCAATAAGCATACGTTGGTCTATCAATACTTCTTTCTTTCTTTCTCTATTTAATGGCAACAGATGCATATCCAAACGGCCAGAATAAGTCTATCAATACAACTGCTTGGGGTTAGAAACCCCTTCTTCAAAATAGCATCATGAATATGCGATGTGCGATGTGAACCCCATTTTTATTTTGCGAAATAAAAAAAAGATGTGATTCCTAATAGGGAAATCTTGCTGTCACAAACAGAAAATTTCTAACAGTGTAGCGACGTCGGAATCTGGGCCCGCGGCGACGTCGGAATCCAGGCCCAGATTCCGGAGTCGTTTCGGGCCCGTATCGACGTCGGAGTCCGGGCCCGGTTTGACGTCGGAGTCCGGGCTCGGGTTGAAGTCGAAGTCCGGCATTAGTTGTTGGCGAC
>JABFPB010004830.1:0-14227 GCA_022817645.1 Ceratoteleas bidentatus
TCGTAAGCTAATTTTTTTTTACCACACGACTCAGTCGTGTGTGGCAAACGAGTCAGTCGTTTGCCGGTTTCTCCGTGCATCCAAATTAAGAAAAATGCACCGAACCGTTGAAAAATAGAACTCAATTATTTTGACCATGACTTGAAGTGCACGACTTGGCATATTGGTACAATTGTTTCTGTGCTTTAGCCGAACGATTATATGAAACTTATCATATTCATTCTAGTATAAAATAACTAAAGACGCCTGCCTCCGTAGTTCATCGACAAATGATTCAGTTACTTAACTCAAATCAAGTTTCATGCACCATATAAATGTGCACAATGTAAAATAATCTCAGTCTGTGCACATTTATATGGCTATCATGAAAAAATAATCCTATATCGTGTTGCCATTGAAGGTGAATTAAAACTACGTAATCGAAGATCAATAGTACAATATTTATCTAAGAGGTCTAATTTGACAACATAGAATAAAAATTAATTTACTACGTGTATTATAGTGGTACGAAGGGCTTACACTTATGCAATATATTTATAGTTTAATTACATGTGTATATGCCCTTAAATTGAGTTCAACATACAGTATTGAGTGACGGATCACGAGACTACGTAATTTTGATGTACAAGTCAAATTTCGCTACTATTATAAAGAAAATGTACACTTTGATAAAAAATTATATACACTTTTCCGAACGCCCAGATATATGAAGAATTCGTTTAATAGCTACATATAAATAGTGACGTTCACTGATGATATACGTATATGCAGACTAATACATACTGAGTTACATATCTAGGCGCATGTTGCATTATCAGCTGAACGATTAGTAATTCCCCAGAACTATTACAAGTGTTGGAACAATTTTGACGAATCAACAGCATTAACCTGACAGAAAACTATTCAACTCTCAGTAAACGAAAGCGCATTAAGGCAGATTGGAATGTATTTCAATTTCATCGTCAATGAGATAGGTTATAAAGTCAGTCTTGAAACGCTAAACGTCGCACAAGCGGAATTTGGACTTGTCCCAGATTCCTAACATAACGGGGGATCGTTGTGTTTTGAGCCTAATTGATTCAAAATGCTTTAATATGTTTTCGTTTGCTGAACGTTCGTCACGTGGATTCATGAAACTGACAGACACAGTGGTTTGGGCCTTCTTATCGGTTTATGTACACAAGATAACCACGTATCAATCCACTAAAGATCCTGCAACCATCTCTAATGTCTCGAACAAAAGAACGTACACGAATGTATTAAAATGTACTCATAAGAAACTTTCATCAGTCGTATATCAAATCCAAACAGTCCAACTTTCAGATCTAGTTATTGTCTAAATTCGGCTTCGAAACACCTTACGTCAAACTTCAAAATTGTTCAAGGCCTTAATCGAAACATACCCCATTTAATCGGTCTGCCTTCTCGCCTTTGTCGGAGGCTGCATCCTCTCGTGTTAATTGGAAGAAGAGGATGATCGAAGGGAGACCGAGTAAACGTCGATTATGCATGTTCAATTAAGTTAGGAGTGCTTTGAAGTTTTGGAAATTGAACATATATGGTCAGTGGTGCGCGCTTCACGCCTGCTTAACGTGAACTACAGAGGCAGAACCGGTCGTTCGAAAGCACGACATCAAGAACCCCGTGTACAATGCGAATATAATTGCTACCGCAATCAGCATGTACATGTAGATGTTCAGCTCCGGCTGCCGGAAACGGTTCTTCTTCAGCCATTCGAGGACCTCTTCTTCGTTGTGCAGATCACCTAGATTGAGAAAACATCGAGTTAGAAAGTTGCTTTTGGTATGGGCCAGCGTTATCAGATTCGTGTGGATGTTTTTTCTAAATGAATACTGATCGAAAGACAGTTGACCAAGAGAATGGAGATGGAGATATTAGCATTTCCACGCATTTGGCACAGTTGATCTGAATTTGTAAGCAGGGATATACCTTTCTCGTTTCCAAAAAATTGATTTTTATTTTTGTGCGTATTTCGATAGATTGGAAACTCAAGATTCATTTGCCAAAGCGGTAAAACAAAAAAAATTGTAGAAGTTATTGCGTCTTATATCGTCCTCGGCTTTCCAGAGCGGCGCGCAGGTAGACGTGTCGGACCGTCAAAACATTTTGCGACGAAGGATTCAAGGATCGAAAGGAGAACAGCGATAAATGTCTAAATTGACAAGAGCTTGACGGCAGAACAATTGGCGTTTTGCCCTGGAATCGACAATTGCGTGTAAGTATAACAAAAATAAATTTCATAGCTAAAAACTTGACTACAAACTTTAAACGCGTTTTTCTCAAAACCATGTTTTTAAAATTGGTAACAAGGATATCTCGGAGATTAATAAAGTGATTCCTGTCCAATTTTGCACATATAACCTCCCTACTATTACGGAGTTTTTGACCCATTGTACAAAATATGAATTTTTTTATTTTTTTAATGGCAAGGGAATTTTGAAGAACGGAATTTTTACCGAAAAAACGCACTTTTTTCTACAGACTGTCATTTTATCCAGAATGAATATTTTTGGAAAAAGATGATGAACGAAGAAGGATTTATTGTTACCGCGCAGCCTTCCAGTTTTGCAGAGCTTAGAATAAAACATTACAACTTTTCACAAAAGTAAGAATAGACATTCCTGAAAATAGTCTAAAGCACATTATTTCATGCCCAAAAACCTCGGATTATTATCTCTTATAGTTTCGCAGAAAAAATCGTGAATATAGTCGATTTTTTAGGTTGAGAAAGGTATATCCCCCATTAAATTTTTGAGTGAGATCGGTTCTTGAAGAGCATACCCCTATATATGTTGGGAAATCTTCGGCGGAAGAATACGATGGCGGGAATTTTGGTGACTCCCCATTTCCTGGCGTACCGGGGGTCTGCCATCTTGACGAAGGTGATGTCTAAGTTATCCGTCTCACCGTCTATGGTTTCTAACTTCTGGTTGACTACTTCACATTCCTTGTCGTCGTGTTCGTCTACAAGAAAGATCAGTTGAAATGGTTGAAATGACGAGAGTATGGATAAAGATTGGGTTCTTACACGGTGTAAACTTACAGAAAAATACTGTGATGAACTCGTTTTCATCCAGCAATTTGTCCAGCATCTTCTTGTTGACCTCTTCGATTTCATTCTTAATCTCAAACACGTCTTGGGATGTGAGCCATTGCAGAATTTTGTCGTCGTGAGTCAGATCTCCGTCATAGATCAGGGGTGTCTTCTTCCGGAAGTATACAAGGGCGGGAACGTTGAGGATTTCGTACTTTTCTGCTGCTTCTGGGCTGGAAATTTTGACAAAGTCGATTCCGAAGAGATCAGCTTCGTCGTCTATCCTCTCTAAAGCTTCCAATATAGAGTCGCACTCTGGACAGTCCTCGTCGTCTGAAAAATAAGATTTACAGCGATTAAATTATAGACAAGATTGTTCTAGTTTTGTTTCTTTTTTTTTCTTTTTACTACAGTACTTACAAAAAAATACTGCTAAGAATGGACACTCGTCCATGAGCCTCTCTAGCATTCTTTCATTAACTGATTCTATTTCATCTGCCAATTCTCGGTTATCATCATCAATCAACCATTCGAGTACAGAGTCTTCATTTTGAAGGTCTCCTAAATTACAAAGTTTTTCAATATTAAACTTTCTTAATTTCCATAAATTGTATCGTCATTTTGATCAATTCTGACCTTCAAATAATAACGGGTTTCCGTTCCTAAAATATACAAGAGCCGGGAACGTCTTAATGGAATAACGTTTGGCTAACTGTGGGTCTTGTATTTTCACTAAGTGAATACCGAACACGTCACATTCGTCGTCGATTTTTTCCAGACCCTCCAAAATTTCGTCGCAGATATGGCAATTTGGCTTATCTGTAAAATAAGTTGGTTGAATTATTTTGATACAAGGATTTAGCGTTTTTCAAAGACCAACTTATGGTTAAAGGAAATTTCTTACAGAAATACACGGCAAGATATTGAGTATCTTCGACAAAGCTTTCAAGCATCACCCTTGTAATTAGTTCAATCCTGTCTTCTGTTTTCTGTGTTATTAGCCATTGCAATACTTCCTCCTCTTCATGAAGATTACCCTCAAACATATTGGGTATTTGATTCTCAAAGTAAATCAGTACTGGAAAGTCTACGGCTCCGTAATCTTCAGCAACTCTAACATCCTAAAATGTTGTAATTATTAAATGATCTGCTTATATGACGATTATGTTTAAATG
This sequence comes from Ceratoteleas bidentatus, assembly GCA_022817645.1. Taxonomy (NCBI): domain Eukaryota; kingdom Metazoa; phylum Arthropoda; class Insecta; order Hymenoptera; family Scelionidae; genus Ceratoteleas; species Ceratoteleas bidentatus. The sequence goes on from JABFPB010004830.1 coordinate 4,231, forward strand.
TGTTTTTCTAACTCACGTGAGTTTTCACAAACGTGATGCCATGTCTGTCACAGTCATCGTCGATATTTTCCAGTTCCTCCAATACTCCAGCACAGTTATCACAGTCATCACTATCTGTAATAATAATTGTTTAGTTTTAATGTTTAGATATTCTTATATTAGCTAATTATTTTTTTATGTCATATTTACAGAAGTAGACAGCTAACGACTCCGACTCCCGAATCAGATGCAGCAATTTTTCTCCTTCCAAGGATTCTATGGCGTCTCCGGAGGGGTCTTTCTGAGTTAGCAACCATTGAAGGATCTGCTCCTCATCGTATAAATCACCTAAAATTATATCATCATCATGACTTTAACGTAAGTTCTCCAGTTTATTCAATTTTTCTACCTCTCTCAAAATAAAAGAAACAGCCTTCGCATGTTTCTCTTGTGGACCAGTAAGTGGAACGATTTCCGTTTACTGTTATTGGTCGCATGGAAAGTTTGTTTTAATCATTTCAGATCGGTGAAGTCGAAATTTTCTTTCTTTTATATCGCGGCACAATACATTTCATTACATTATTATTATTAACTATTTCAAAATAGACTATTGTCAGACTTCCAACAACAGCGTAGGATAAAATTAACACAATTATATATGTGCTATGTAAACAAGAATGTAAAGAAATATGCCAATAGTCCACACTAAATCGGTACTAGGTTGAAAACCCACCTGCATAAATCACAGGTTCTTTGGAACCCATTTTAAAAAATAAAATGGCCGGAAGTGCAAAAACTCCATACTGTTTCGCCAGAGCCTTATCGTCAATTTTGACGAAATTGATTCCTGCTTTGTCGGCTTCATCGTCAATGTGTTCTATCTCCGATAGAACACGACTGCACTGCTTACAGTCATTGCTATCTAAATAAATACATACATATTAGTAAAATATCTCATTCTCACTGCAGCTACTAATTGATTCTTATAGAGAAGATAACTCACAGAAGAAAACGGCCACGTAATCGGAGGTTTGTCTGATCTTGTCGAACATCTTTCGGTTGATGCGTTCGATGTGGTCAGTGAGTTCCATGTTTTCTGGATTCGTCAACCAATCCAAGATTTCCTCTTCGTCGTCGATGTCGCCATCATAGTTGATATATTTACCTTTTCGGAAGTACGTGATTCCTGGTGGGTTCCGGAAGCCATATTTTTTCGCCATCAGCCAGTCGTCCAGCTTCACAACTTTGATACCGTATTCGGCCGCTTCATCGTCTATCAGTTCTATATGACGAATCACCCTCTGACTATCGCCGTCGTCTTCGTTGTCTTTTTAACCGAAGAATGATAATGAGTATGAAATTGGATGTATGAAAAAAGAAAGGATCAATGAAATAGCTTACAGAAAATCACAGCTAGGAATTCCTTTGTTTCAATATACTTAAGGAGAGTTTCGCGGTCGATCTTCTCAATACTCTGGTCATTTTTCTGGCTCACCATCCATTCCAATACTTCAGCTTCATCTAGCAAGTTACCTAAAAAAGATACATTTTTTGTCATGTAGAAACTTAGAATCGAGAAAATAAATATTATTCTACGTTATTCACGGGAAGAATTAAATGGTTATTCTTTGACAGGAATTGTCGAATTTAGTGTATATTCGTACACTGCTAAAAATCTTCGGTTTGAGTGTTAAGTGTTCATGTTACGTTTTACATTTTTAACAGTGTAATAACCCGAAATTTTGTCGAAAACGAATTGAAAGGAAACAACGTTACAATTAACGGTTAATGTTCAACAAGTTAGTAGTAATATCAACATCATGAAGTTAAACTTACTTACATTTTCAAAGACTGTACATATTTACATAATCATTACTTAATTTCGTAATTCGTGACAATTAAATCGCACCTGTCAAAAGTTTCCGTTTATGTACTACTGGTACTTCGGAGATGTGAGAATGAAAATCATTGAGATGATTGGTCACTGGGGCAATGACAACACCGAGTGGTTCAGCATAACAGTACATTTTTTTATAAAAAATAATATTAGTTCCAAATCACTTGTGTTTGAAGTTTGAATTATACATCAAATGAGCAATCAACAAGCAACAAAGACGAATGTTTGACAATCGTATTCGACGGACGCGTTGACTTACTCAACTACCTCGTAAATGGCCGTCTGATGAAATCAAAGGATGTCTGTATTATAAATGAAAAGTATTTATAAATATGTCTAAAACCATACATAAACTGTAGCACGAAAAATACATCCTGTCGATCTGTATTGTGTTGAACAGTTTGAAGTTTTCGGTCCCTGGGAACCTGACTGCGCGCATCCGTAGGAACTAAGTCATTCAGTCAACCATGTTCCCAATCAACCAGAACAGATGCTTTTCGCCCGAGACGTTACTTAAAAATGCAATAGAGCCTGCGTAAGTGTTAATAATAAGAGCGTATGTGCGATTAAGTGCGTTCAATCGTCTTGCTGAGATCTTAAATCTTGATTACTGTTTCCAAAGTGGTGGTGCGTGATCGGGAAGATGAGACAGGGAAATGAGAACAAGTTCAGCGATTTCGAAGCTAAAACGTTTGATTTCGCGGTTATTTGTGTTTAGGTTTGTGTTCTTGTAAGATTTCGGTCTCGACAGAAGACAAACGGTTAATGAACTCGAGAGAAAGATAAAGAGAGAGACAGAGGGGAGAGAGAGAAAGAGAGAACCCCGCTTGACAAGTTCGATCGTTTGTTTGCGACGCCACTATCTACGATGGCGTGGTGATCCAAACGAATTCATGCTGGTGGCAATTTATCCTCACAAAATCGCCGCCTTTGTATCTACACTTTCATCAAGTACGGCAATCCAGCGACAACTGTAACACCCCAGTCAACACATCAGTCAATTGTCAGTTAGCAATGTACGCCAGTCTGTTGATACGAAGACCCATAATTAAAATCGTGGACAGAACAAGTCGTGAAACTGATACGTACACTGAAAAAAATGTATGGTTGGCACTAGTATTCAAATGCTTGCCATAATCATACGGTATGGCTGATTGTGCAGTAGAATACCGCTTGGGTTATCCCAAACATAAGTAGGGTTGCTCCAAACAAACATAAGGTTGTCTCAAGCAAATGTATGGCATCTACCATAGAGGGTTAATAATTCAAGTATGGTTGCTACAATCAAGCCAGTTTTTTCAGTGTATGGATAGTGTTGATTGGACTAACGGGTTGAATCTTATCTCAACAGCGCATCAATGTTACTGCAATGATTACAAAGGATGTCTTCTGATGGACTCTCTTACGAGAAGATGGTTCAGTCAAAATTAGATTCCAGTTTCTAGGCTTTTTCTTGAAGATTTAATAATGATTCAATAAGCTGCAACCATCCTTCGAACTGCATTCGAGCCTGGTCTCCCAAGATTCAACCTGGTCTTCCAAAAATTCAACCTGGTCTTCCAAGCAGTACAGTTCCAAAACTGTTCCCTCCGAGCGATTTTGCTACTGGGATTCGTTTAGCTGGCCAGTATGACTCGAGATAGTTACCGCTTCCAAAAAATCCTTTCTTGCCTTTATGCGTGTCAGCGTGGCGAACGACCGGCGGTTTGGTCACGCTCTTGGAAGTCACGGTAGGCATTTTTTTGCTGTCCTTCGGCGTAAGCTTATTAATCGGCTTCAGAGGTGGCACTTTAGTTGCAGGTACTTTGGGCACAATATGCACCTCGGGTCTCGGCGTAGTCGTAGGGTGCGATTTTGGCGCTTTATGAGCCAAATGAACTGGATTGACTTTCGCAATCTTCGTGCTATGCTTGGCCTTGCTGGGGCAGCACTGATATTGCTCATAATGCGAGAGAGTGGGTTTCGCGCTTTTTGATCCCATGCCGATGTTAAAGCAGCCGTCGCCTGCAGTAATGAAACATCGAGTCAGATACATCTCGGTAGTGCGGGTTAGTTTGGCTCGTTATCAAATCCGCGGCTCACCGGTGGAACAAGACACTTGTGCTCCAGGTGTTCAATTATACAACCAACCATGGAGAAACCGGAAATGGCTCGTCTCGGCGAAAAATACTCAAGACTAGCAGGCTTTAACGTACAAATCATTCGTGGAGCAGGTTTAGGATTCAAATGATTTATAGTGTGGTCACCTAAATAGTACGTGCTCTTAACCTAAACATACACTTGTTTGCGTCAAACAACATCACATTAGAAGGAACTATTCGTGTACCAAACTAAAATGTCTAGAAAACACTCAGTCTCTTTCGGTGCTGACCGTACTTTCTTATTGCTTCAAGAAAGGTGTTCTTTGCAAAGGATGGTCAAACATTTATTTCTTTGGGATATGCTCAGGTCATTAGACTTGATGTAACTAGACATTTTCTGGGTGTACCCCTACAGTTTCCCGGCTTCCGATTTCTCCATACTTGTTTCAGCGTGGAATTAGAATGAAATGGCAACAAGCGAATGGTATTTGTGTTAGCAGCATCAAATAAAAATGACCATGCACACATTTTGACAAACAAATCGTTCGAGGTCCTCATGCACACTTCGGTGATATTTGAGCCTTTGACGTGACGAAACGCGACGTTCTGAACAAATGAAAATTGTTAATGCGCAATTCTAAAGACGGGTCGCGATGTTCCGGTGAGGGAAGGTGGGTGTGAAATCAATGGCACACTCGATGTTATACAAATACAAAGTTTATTGCAACAAAAGTATTTACAGATGAGATTTTGCACTTATACTAACGCGTCGTGGAATAAGTTACAAATGATTCGACAAAGTGACGCGTGAAAAGTGTTGCAGTTCTCTTGACACAAAGGCCCAAATCGTACACCAAATGCACACCTACTCTGACACAGATACGTACAATTGTCGCCTAAATGTACAATTTGAATTATCTTGACTAAGCGACGATCGGCGCGTTATCGTTTTTTTGAAAAATGTTTTACAATCGGTTTGTTAATGTTGGCAAGAGGTTTGCAGGAGCTGTGCCGTTGGTTAATTACGCGACGATTTGTTTGTCAAAAAATGAATCGTTTTTGTTATTCAGAGATCAAAAATTGAGTCAAGCATTCTGTCATCTCCACAACACGTTGCTAATTTCATTCACTTCGCCACAGTGTTATTTCTTCACTTCTGTCTGAATCGATTTAGAGAAATTAAGGTGAAAACGAAGGTGGCACTGTGATTGGAGTTATAATGACTAACTGTGTGGTGTATCCATAATCCGGTGGGATTGTTATAACAGATACTAGCGTCACAATTAATAATATGCCAGTGGTAATAATCATCACCATAAAAGTTTTCTTACTTTTTTGATCGACAAGCCATTCCAGAACTTCATCAGCCATCTTAAGATTTCCTAAAAAGTTACATACCATATAAAGATCAGTATTTACTTTTTTCAAGAAATTTTTTCCTATCACTTGTTCATATTGCTCGCACAAAATAAAACGTAAACAAACGTCCATGTTAAATAAAATCTCGAAATTGATTTTGTATGGCTTCCTCTTGTCTAAATTCAAATAAGTTATTGGCTTTTATCGCGGTAATCTTGAGTAAGGACAGTTATGAAATTTAACAAGTTTTACTTCGTATTGAAATTATGCTATTCTTAAATTGTCTAACTTGTATGGTACTACATAGTGTAACCAGTTGCAAAAATTGACAATTGCATACATTGAATTGTCAATTTCTCACGAGCTACATGATACTTTTTCCATTTAAGGGTTCAATCTAGCTTGTTGGGTCAAAATCTATTTTTTCTTTTCACATAATATTAACGATTGAAGTGTATAGAGTATTGTGTAAAAACCTTAAACCGAAATTCAAAGTGGTTACGATGTTACAAGTGATTATAGGTGGCGGCGCGTAACGCGTAAAACGACCTGAGCGCCCAGCATCAATAGGGTGACTTACCCTATTAGTGCCGGGTAATAATCTCCAAAATACTCGTCCCTAAGTCAGGGACGAGTATTTTGGGAGACAAAATGCTCCTGCTCCTGGGAAGGACCAGGAGCATTTTGAGGAGACGGAAGGAATCGTCTATGGGCCAGGAATTTCAGGCTAAACGTAAGTTTTCATAAAAGTCGCGTTTTTACAAAAAAAAAAAAAAAAAACAGAACTTAAAATTTTAAACGCATTTTTTTCGAAACAGCATTTTTCATTCTCTTGGAAACTCTAACTACACAAGTTATTATCGAATTGCTTTCAAAATTTAAAGATTTGTTCCGCGTCGTGTTTTCTATACTTTGTTGTTAATCCAAGAAAAACTAAAAAAACACCCCAAAAATAGCGGTATTTTGTAAATGTCCGCCATTTTGTTAATTTTCCATAAAATAATTTGCGTCAGGTCTATGTTATTGCAAATATATTTTAATTTAACGGACAACTCCGCATTTTTGTTTCAGACTGCCAGAACGATATATGTGTTTTTCTATACAAATTGCTAAAGATTGCCAAAACTTCAATAAAAATGTTGCTAACTCTCGAAATGAATATATTGTAAAGTTCTCTTTAAAAAAACTCTTAAAAAAGGGCCCTTTTTTCGTCCAACAAGGTAGGCGGTACCCTTAAAGCATATTAAACCGTAACCTATCCTCTCTCCCTGAAGAAAAGGCTAGAAAAACTTAATGATAGTCATATTTCAAATATGATATACGATATACGATATACGAAAAATTGACGCAAATATATGAAAAATCTTAATATGCATTAAAAAGACGCAGATAGTTATCAATCGTCAGAATGCTTATTCATTCCATCCCCAAAAGAACTAAATATTAATTTTTCCTGGGTTTTTTATCTAAAATGTTTTCACCATACTATAATTTTCCTATTCTTTTTACGTTCTGTATTGTTCACTTCAGAAAGCAGGGAAAGATAGGTCACATTTTGTGTACTTTCTGGAAAAAGTACCATGCAATGTAGGGATACTATGATCTCATCCACACAAATCGTTCAATAGTCACACTTGAGTAATCAAACACAAATTCAAAACATATCTATCCGATGTACCTAATGTAATGCATCAGTGCAAAAAGCGGGGTCATGGTATCACGAGTGATAATTTGCTGAAGCAGATACAATCTGCGGTTTCGGAGGTAAAACGAATGCGGTCATTGTTTGTTTCTAACGTCAACGTGTGCCGAGGGAAATGAATTTCGGATTGCGAATGCACCGCGATGTTCCGCCGGAAAATATCATTCCGTTCGTTGCGCGCGTAATCGAATCAACGATTCCACAAGAAATTCATTGCACTCCGGTACAGCTGAATTCTACCAGGTGGCAAAAATAATAACTGTCCGTTTGTGCGTCAACTTGACCGCGAGGGGCAAGAAATATCTCGCAATTAATTTGTCATTGTCTAATTATAAAAGACTTATCGTGTTCGAATAAAAATTACACGCGTGGCGTAGCGCAGAGGGTGTTACCAAATCCGTTGTTCGGGTGCCAAAAAACGGTAATTAATTTACTTTTGGGTGCAACAAAGTAGCGTTGCGATAAAACGTCGGTGAAGTTCGAATTAAAAGGGAAGCAGTAATTATGAAAAGGAGAAAATCATGACATAAATCGTGTAGTCAGAGTTCCTTTCATGTTCTTTCTAATTTTTGTTATTAATCGTTCTAATTTTGTTTTTCGTGTAAGAAATATGATTTGAGTTTTGAACCTCAAAGTAATCGTTATTATAGGGACCTGATCAACTTGGAAGTTTTCTGAAACTTTGCCAATTAAATCATGAAAATAGTAATTCAATAAACATTTCCGAGATATTTCATGCATGACATGATTCAGTGTATTATACTGTGAGTGAAAATGTAAAAGTTTATTCTCATTCTTGGTGACAACCACAAAGCATGGATAGACTTGAATCTCCCGATTGAGGAAACTTATGCGAAAAAAAGGTGAAACTATGGATAGATGTATGTAGCAGAAAATGATCAATTCATTGAAGGCAAGCATTTTGTACAATGATTGTTAATTATTAGTGTCACGTCGGAATTGCACTTTTCGTTATTGTTTTTTGTTAACTTATATACATTGACCACTGATCTCGCACGAAAACGGAGTTGTCACATGCAAAATGCTTTTCCTTCAACCGAGTTCATTGCTAAAAAGTGCGTGTTGTGTAACCACGACTGAATGGAGTTACCAACATCGCATCTAATTTGCTAAAGGGTCTCATGGAAAGTGAAAAATTTAGGACAAAATTAACGTAATTGTACTTACATCTAAAATTCTTTGAATTTATCATACGTGACGCTTAAAACTAAATACATTGTTACTGTAAGTTTTACCATGGGCTCATCAACTTTCTCTCTGCAAATAAACCGTTATGATGCAGAAATGTTTTATTGAGTTTCATTTGCTTTTGAAGGTATAGGGCGAAAGTGTCTGCAATCTGTCGATTCCGAGTTTGTGAAAAAAGTTGGCATTGTGCGAGCGTGAGCAATGAACTTTTAATAACTAGATAACAAGATGAACGTTTGATAACAAAATGATTGTCGTTTCGGCAAGATGGTACAAATGGAAGACAAAAATCAAATAATAAAATGTTATGAATGTCAACAATATATAGTTATAGTTTGATCTTCGAAGGCAACTACAGTTGTATAGAGTACATAAACGGAAACCCTTCTACCCGATGGACTTATCACCTACTTTGTTATTCTCAACACAAAGGCAATCCATTTCAATTTTCGAAACAGAATTTTATCCTTCTTCCCCTGCTTTTTTTGTCATTAAACTTACTCAACATGCTAAAGCAATCCTAAAGTCGTATCTCTTTTTCCAAAATCAAATATACAATTTGAAAAACGTCAAAGTCAAAAAGTCGAATCTGTTTGCCTAAACTGAAATGTTAATCTTCCAAAGTTAACCTACGAACTTTGACGCAAAAAGATAGTAAGTGAACTCGATTACATGAAACTAGACAGAAAATTTAATTTGCCACAAAACGAAAATGCTTCTCGGAGTTATTTCCAGTTAGTTCCCCTCAAGTATAACGTTTCGCTAATCATAATCAGGTGTTAATTAAGGAGACTTGAAGTGATCTTACCGTCGTACATGATTGGTACACCTGTCTCGTAGTAAACGAGGGCCGGGAACGAAAAGACCCCAATTTCGGAGGCAAGTTTAGCGTCGTTTGACTTAACGAACTGAATCCCGTGGTTCTCCGCGTCGTCGTCTATTTTCTCGAGCTCTTCGAGGATTTCGCCGCACGACTCGCACTTGTCGTCAACTAAGAACAGACAGGGAAAAGCAGCCGTGAATTACAAGCGCGCCCAAACTTCCGTCCAAACAACTACTCAATATCAAGAACAGAGTTGAATGAAATTTTCCTAATTTGGCTACCGGGGCGCAAAGGCCCCGACAACTCGTGACTCCAATATATCGTGATATAAAAATCGGTTCTTACAGAAATACACCGCAAGGTGTTCAACATCATTGATTAGAACTTGCAGCGTTTTCCGATCTACGTTTTCGATAACATCGGGAGTAGTGGTACGAAGGTCAAGTACCCATTCCAAAATCGCCTCTTCGTGCATCATGTCCCCGGTATAGATCTGACGGAACTTGTGCCGGTAAAACACCAGAGCCGGCAATCCCGGCAAATCGTATTCCTTCTCAATCCCTTCGTCCGAGATCTTGACGAAGTCGATCTCTTTCTCTTCGCATTCCTCGTCGATGTTCTCCAGCTCTTGCAAAATTTTCTGACTCTTCTTGTCACCTTCTTTGTCTACGGAAACAACGTTCAGTTAGTTTGATTTCTGGATTTCAAGTTTAAATTTGGGAACCTCAAGGTGAAAATAACCATCCTATGATATCTTGAAGCAGATCATCAATAAACCTTCAATAGGGTCCAGTAGACTCATACTAAAACTAGACTCATAAAACTATACACTGTTAAAAATTTCGGAAGTCCAATTACGGTACATGCACTGTAAAATCGAATTAAGGTACAAATACCGTAAAAGTAATGTATGTTGAATACATTGATAAGATACGGTTTCAGTATTT
>JABFPB010004831.1:0-14216 GCA_022817645.1 Ceratoteleas bidentatus
AATCAGCGATTAATTTCACAATAAATAAATAAAACTGAATATTTTATTTATTTAAGGAAATCGCAAAATTACAACTGGCGCCCAACGTGGGGCTGGCTTGAAAAGTTTCTCCCGAGAACGGACAACAATTTTGTGTTTATTTGCATGTTCAGAAAGGTTAGGGCCAGTCGAAAATCGGTTTAAAGTGAATTTGGTGTAGAATAAGAGGAAATAACCCAGCAATGCGCGATACTTTTTGAGGCATCGGGTTGTTTGGAGAACAGGCTTTTGTTTTAATTAATAGTGTTTCCATTAATTATTAAGACTCGAGAAGAGACTCGAAGCTCGGTGAAATTAGGTTAGGTCTTCCAGGTCAAGACTAAGGGGATGTTAGTTCAAGTAAATTCGGAAATATGATAAATACGTGGCGATTTAGTATTTCTAGAAGAGTTATAGGTTGAAAGTAAAATCTTTTTATTTGTTTATCCAAAATTTGAAATGATAACGGAAATTGAGATTGCACTAGATTGAGCTAGTTGATTTCGTGAAATTTCCTGTCCATTAACGAATCATTTGAGATCTACAATGTCAGACACGAAAAGCATATCGGGAGATGAGGAGAAATACCAAAAAGACAAGCAGGAAGCCTTGGTGGATCCTGAATTCAAGTCACCTATGGAAAATCCACCTGCTCCTCCCATGACCAAACAATTAACTCCTTCAATCACGTTCAGTAGGTTATCATTAACAAAAGAACAAATCGAAGAAGCAAAAGCTAAATTAAAACCATCAGAAAGTAGGGATCCTTCCATAAAGAGATCAGGGCCTAGCGAAAAGAACCTTACTGTGCCGAAACGTACTAGAGCAAAGAAGGAGGACAAATCTGCGACTGGAGAAGTTGGAATGAGTAGTATTTCAAAGAAACTCGCGGAAATTGAAAAACTTTTACAAGAAGTAGTCACTGAAACTAATTCCAAACTGGAAGATCTGGAAGAAGATCTAGGCAATGTAGAGAATAGGTTAGAAGTAAAATCTTAGAAACAGAAGTCCAATTCAGGACCATAATTAAAGAAACAACTCAAACAACCAAAGAAAGTTTCCAAATACTGGAGGAAGTTCAGAAACATCAATTCGACGAAACGAATAGGAGGATAGATCAGTTGATGTTAGATCATAGAGGACATAATCATATAGGGCCAATTGATAGACCAGCCGTAGATTCATCCTTTCTCATGCTGCGGAAGCAAGAGATGCCTACATCTGACGGCAGCAGCAGCCGTCCGATGAGGTATACGGGAATTGGAAAATTATTGTGAGGCTGTAAATTCAAACCTGACTGAACTCAGGTGGATAATTAATAATACTTAAAAGGGTACCGTTCAGAATTGATGGAGAGTAATGGGCATCGAAGTAGAGTCAACTGAGGAGTTTAAAAGAATGTTCATTCGTAGTTACTGGAACGAAGACGTTCAACATTAAATTAGGCAAAATTTAGAATTTGGATCGTGAAGAGGGAAGGATGAGCAGGTATGACTACACGATAAAGTTACTCAATGATGCCCGCGATTTAACTCCTCTCTCAGACCGAGATGTTATTCGCTGTCTGGCCCGGCAATTTTCACCGGAAATTAGAGCCGCCATCTTGACTCGCGGGATAGAAACAAAGGAACAAATGATATCTCTGTTGGAAGCCTTTGATCAAACCGGAAATGTTAATCATCCTAAGTACCAACAATAGATTTATACACGAAATCAAAACGGTCCTTTGGGCAATCCAGTGCAATCCAACACTAATCACAATAGAAACTACGCCAGTAATAATCACTCTAATCACCCACAGTCCTAATAATCATCATTCCCCGAATAATTTGTCGAGGAACAATAGTTATCAACAGAATTACCCAAGCCGTAATCACCATCCAAACAGTAATAATTCCCAGAACAATCCTCCGCGAAATTATCCCAACAATGCACGAACCAACAACAATAACTCCTCCTACCAATCCCGAGGCAATAACTATTCTCCGAATCGACCAACCAATCCACCTCAAAACGAACAATTTAACCAACGAAATCTGAATTCCCACATCAATCAGAACAATTCAAATCACGTGGTTAGAGTCATGCAGCCGGAAATATAAAATGAAAGCCTAGAAAACGCTGGGAGCTCGGAAAACTGAGTAGGCCTGTGTCAGGGGATACTCGCGCTTCTGACACAGGTCCTCAGATTAACAACATAAAAAGTTACGAAAATGAAAAAGCTCACTCATCTCCATATGTCCAGGTGGACACAGAAGGCATAAAAGTACGGGCACTTTTGGACACCGGAAGCGAGGTTACATGTCTCTCTGAGGAGTTCTACCAACAGAACGGTCAGGCATTTCGGTTATGTCCAACCCTACCCGTAGTCGGCATGACTATCACGGGGGGCAACAGGGGGTCGACCAGTCAAAATCCGTACACAAATTTACGCCAACCTTCAACTCGGAGAGCACAAGTATCCTCCAACCTTCCTTATCATACCCCATCTAGACTGCGAGTGTATATTAGGGGTAGATTTATTAAAAGAACTACAGGGAATTATTCATTTTGGGGCCAATGAAACGACGCTACGAGATGGTAAGACTAAGCACGCGATAGTTTGGAAACATGTAGAAGAAGAAGTACCCTCAAATCTCTTTAGAATAGAACCAAAAATGTGTAACACAGAAACAGAAAGTTCGGAAGAACTCACGCGAGAATTGATTAAAGACAAACTCCAAGTAATTTCTACAATTTCATTAAAGGAAAAAGGAAATCTTTGAAAATTTACTATGGGGATATCGAGATATATTTCGTAAAGTACCAGGTAGAATTCATTCCTATGTCTATGAACTTCGAATAACAACAGATAAGCCATTTTACTCTCGTTTATCCGGTCCCTCTAAAGTATCGTGAAAAGTTGGACGAAGAGATAGAAAGAATGTTGAGATTAGACATTATCCAAAATTCTTGTAGTGTTTTTATCAATCCCTCGAGACCGGTAATAAAAAGTAATGGAGATGTCAGACTTTGTCTAGATGCGCGTCTGTTAAACGAAATTTTAGTTGATGATTTTGAACGCATGGAGCCCATAGACGTTCACAAATCTCCCCCGAATTAAGGGAAAAGCTAGAAAATTTAGGGATAGAACAATTATTAGATGATAAACTCCGGAAAATTAATACGATTAACAATGATAACATAAAAGACATCCAAGGCGTAACGTACAAGAAATGCGGTGAAGAGTGGAAGGTCTATTTACCTGAATCTCTGTTGTTGCGGTTAGTGGACGAATGTCACGAGATGTATGGGCACGTGGGAGCCAATAAAGTAATAAAGTTGTTGAGAGAAGATTTTTATGCGCCGAAATTGGCAAAGAAAATTAGGAAAAGAATCGCAAGTTGCGACAATTGTCAAAGGAACAAAGTTCCCAATCAATTATGTTATGCTGAAATGCAAAATATTATCCCACAAGAACCCCATGAAATACTCTCGGTTGATTATTATGGTCCAATTCCGTGTGTGGAAAACCGAGTATGATTCTGTGCGATCAGCGGACACAGTTTACCGCGAATAAATGGAAACACGAGTTAATTAAGGAGGAGATTAAACCCATATTGACGTCTATCCGACATCCCCAGGCTAATCCGGTGGAAAGGGTTAATCGGGAGATGTCTAGATTCTTTCGAACGTTCTTACGCGAAAAACATACGACTTGGATTGCATGGATATCAGACGTCGAGAGTTGTATAAATGAAGTTGTGCATGATTCAACGGGAATCACCCCGTTAGAGCTTCACACGGGAGTAAAACCGCAAAGGGAGTGGCAAAAATATTTTACGAAAGAAGAAAAACTTTAAGAACGTGAAGAGGTGCTTGCTCTTGCTAGAAGCAACCTCGCCAGCGCCGCGAAGAAAAGAAAAGACGCGTTTGACAAGACACACAAGCTACACACTTTTGAAGTTGGTGAGCTTGTCTTGGCAAGAGCGAGCCACGTTTCGGATAAGTTTGATAAAAAGGTAGCTAAATTCTTTTCCTTATACGGGGGCCCTTATCGAATTAAAGAAATAGTGGGGAATTCCGCGTATCTTCTAGTCAGTCCAGAAAACAATCAAGCGCGGGGCGCTTCTATAGCATCGATATAAAACGATACATCGTCAGAAATGATGATGAATTGATTTATGTCTAGATGACGAAGAGCATTAATTAGGAAGATAGAGAAGATGTCCCTAGAAGAGAACGCCCGGGTAGAAGAGGACAAGGAAAACCCAAATCCGGAAGTACAAGAGAGCTTTAGCGGTGAATCATTCCTGCAGTATAGAGAATCCCAAGAATGGAGGGATTAGCTTTAGTGAAAATTTATAGAAAAAAAAGATTAGTTTCCTCAAATCAATTAGTTAGTTAAGTTCATGCTGGGTGCCGTCCTGTATCGTCCTTTATTTGATATTTTTTCTGGAAACCACAAAAATGATCCTTTTCTGCAGAAGAAAAGGACCATGGGAAAAATGCGCTGGTCGGTCGTCGCTCGAGAAGCCCGTCGGGGGTTGGAGCGCGCTGGGGTCAACCCAAGACCCGAATTTATCCTTCAGGAGACTCATGAAATACTCCTGAATAAGAAGCGAATGCTTTTGTAACAGTTGCGGGACATCGATGAGGAAGGGTGAGACCTGTCCCGCAACTGGGAGCGCTACGTCCGGGAGGGACGGATTGCGAGTCGAGAGGACGGCAAGGAGGCCATTGAACAGAGAAGGAAAGAGGTTTTTCGGGAGTTCGAAATGATCCTGGGCCTGGAAAGCCGGACTCTCACCAGCTGGGAACCCAGGGACCGACAAGGAGGAGAAGCATTCTGAAGGGAACTTCAGGACGCGGCCACTTTCTAGGTGGGACCCACGTTACCCATCCGAGGCCGCAATGTCAGGACGTTGATGGGGATCCAATGGCTAAACGACCTAGTCATCGATGGGTACCTTGAGATCCTCAAAGCCAACTGCCCGACCATCTGGCGAAAGACCATCGAGGTGTTACCGTCAGCGTTCCTGGCGAGATGCGCAATACTGGGTCCCTCAGGAATAGACAGATGGCTCCGCCACCGGGATTTGCTCGGTAGCGATGAAATTCTGGAGCCTGTCCTTCATCCGAGACACTGGGCGTTGATAAATGTTCAGGTTAAGCAACGACGAGTTGCTTACCTGGACACTATCGCATCGTATCATCCAGCCCAGCTCGCGATGATGGCAGGGGTGACGAAGGAAGCCGACAAGTTGTCCAAGCGAGCGGATGAGCGGCCGTGGATTCAGGTGGCGGAGACGCAACTGACGCGACAACTAACAGTTTCGATTGTGGGGTGTTCGCGTGTGTGTTTGCACGACGGCTGATTGCGGGCCAATCGTTGATTTTTGACCCCAATACCATGGCCACTGCCAGATTGTTAATCGCGCGGAAATTAGTAGCAGGGGGGATACTGTACCCTGATCTGAATTAAAATTGTTTTTTCTTTGTTCTATACGTTTTTCTTTTGCATGAATGTTGATCCCCTTTTGTGTCCAAAGTGGCACAACATTCACGGGGTGGCTGTTGTAACGTTCCGAATTGATTGACAGACTGGTCAATCAATGATGTTACCAAAACAAAGTTGATCGCGCCATCTAAGCGCAAGCAATACAGTTATCGACCGCACTTACGCGAGATCAATATTTCATGCATGCTAATTGGGTACTAGGCCCGCCATCTATCTCTAATCGACCGCACTCAAGCGGAACTCAGAATCACTCAAGGTAATGCTAGGAGGCTGGGCGGATCCAACGGAAAGTCCAACGGAAAGGCCAATTGGGTAAGAGCACCTATTAGAAAGAGAGCATCGGACCTTCTCTTTCTACAAATCTTAATGCATTAAAAATCAATATAATAAAAGTGTAAAATTAAAATAAATAATGCGAATGGATAAAAAACCAACCCTTCTTGGTTTTAGCCAAATAACGAATAAAGATAGAAAATAAATAATTAAATGCAAAGTCGTGCTTACTTCCGGGAAGTTTCTCGAAAGTTCCTTATTATGTAACTATAAATGAAATATGATATAAATGTTCACTTTTGTTATTACATTCTACGAAATTTAGCAACACGTGTGCAAAATTTCACGTCAAAATATTGAAAACTCTAAAAGTAGTAGCGTTTTTTCTATCCAATAACGGCCCATAATCGCTCTTTTTTACGTCAAAAAATACCGTTGACCCTCGAATTCCGCTCAAACTCATTGAAACGTCTCATTTCTATTAAACATAATGATTTGGAAGTTAAAGCTGTATAACATGTCTTTTTTGGGGCCATTTGACCGTTGGTTGATATGTCGACTCCACCGCCAAGAATCATTCAAAATGATCCCAGTCAACAAGATTTTTTTCTGTGACATTACATTGATGTCACCTGTGAGTCACAAGTTAGTCACATGTGAGTCACCTGTGAGTCAGACGTGCGTCACAATTCCCGCCTCACTAGAGCTAAAATATGACTTAAAAATTTTCACGTTAATGTGATTATAATGTGACTTTCAATAAAGCTTTAATGATATAGAATAGCACAAATGTCGTCGCCAGGCGGCGCAATTATTACATAGTACATCAACTCCGCAAATGGAGCGACTGGATGAATGTATACATATAGATGACTTCTTAGACTTGTCTAGGAACCCGTTTATCACTAGGATTCATTTTACGGTAACATTTAAGAATTCACAGAAAATTTAATTTTGAAAGTCACATTATACACTGTAAAAAATCCTCTGGCAACTATACGCTCATTAGTGTAGAATGGAGCTAGTTTTACACGATTTGGTGGACATGATCTCCATTTTGGTGTAAAATCGAAAGCGTTTGGTGTGGAATCATTCAGAACACCATTTGGTATGAAATGAATTTGGTGTAAAATCAACGATCATTTGAAGTAAAATGTGAAGTGAAATTTGTCGTTACATTATTTGGTGTTAAATGAACTCGGTTTTGGTGTAAAATCAACAGCGTTTGGTGTGGAACGATTCAAAAAACCATTTGGTGAAAAATAAATTCCCATTTGGTGTGAAATCAATATCGTTTGGAATAGAATGTAAAAAAAAATGTTCCTAACACTATTTGGTGTAAAATGAACGACATTTGGTGTTAAACCAATTTGTTAAACTAAATTGCCATTAATTTTAAATTAAATTAAAACTATTTATATTAACCAGGGATGGAAACCGAAACGAAAAGGATGGAGGGAAACCCTTTAAATCCTTTTAATTTCCCTCAGGAGCGAAACCGAAAATGATGTGGAATTTAGTTTCCCTCCGGAACGAAACCGAAAACTTCGTTCGATTTTAGTTTCCCTCCGGAGCGAAACCGAAAATGTGGTCGAATTTAGTTTCCTTCCGGAATGAAACCGAAAACATCGTTCCATTTTAGTTTCCCTCCGGAGCGAAACCAAAAATGTGGTCGAATGTAGTTTCCCTCCAGAAGGAAACCGAAAACATCGTTCGATTTTCCCTCTCGGATGGAAACTAAAAGGAGCGAAAAGAAACGAAAAGGCCGTGACAATATATTGACAATCGTGTTTTATATATTAATGAATCGACAATATACAATGACCCAGCGACCTCATTTCTGCGTTTAAAACTTGGTTCCAACTCCGGTTCCCACCCCGATTCCGGGTTCCGAACTCGGATCTGAATCCGGTTCCGAATCCGGTTCCGATGCCGGTTCAGGGTTCCGACAAGGGTTCCAGGTCCCGAACCCGGTTCCGACATCGGTTACAGGTTCCGAACCCGGTTCCGACATCGGTTCCAGGTTCCGAATCCGGTTCCGACATCGGTTCCAGGTTCCGAATCCGGTTCCGACATCGGTTCCAGGTTCCGAACTCAGTTCCGACATCGGTTCCAGGTTCGGAACCCGGTTCCGACATCGATTCTGGGTTCCGACATGAGTTCCGTATTCTGAACCCGGTTCCGACATCGGTTCTGGTTTCCGAACCCGATTCCGACATCGGTTCCGGGTTACAAACCCGTTTCTGACTTGGTTTCCGGGTTCCAAACCTGGTTCAGGGATTCAGAACCAGTTCCCACTAAGATTGTAGACTTTAAAACTGGTTCCGATCCCGGGTCCGGACAGGATTGCGGCTTCTTGCAGTGTTTACTTTTAACCCTCCGTCAATAAAGTGAAATCTAACATTTCAACGATACATAATTTATTTTATTATATTATAAATATACAACATATTTTATTATAAATATACAACATACATAACATCGAATAAATAAACAAATATATTAATAACACTGTAATTTTCATAACTAACTCGACTAGCTGTAATAACGCACAATTTTGATTACAATTTGCGATTTTTTTATTGCATGAACTGGAATGACTGGTTGCAATTTATCATCAGTATCTTATTAATTAAATCAGTTGATAAATTGTATCGCTAAATCGACAGAATATGGCGTAGCCGAGAAAAAGTTCGCTCCACGGAGACTTGAGTCATGGGCCGTGCTAATACTGCCGATGCTAACGTAAACAGTTCTTTGTCGCTATCTTTTCGCATTTTCCAAAACGTCAATACATTTTCGGTTTTATTCAGTCGCACACAGGTCTTGTAGTTCTATAGAATCTGTAATATGTCGGAACAACTATTATTTAACGCGGCTTCCTTCTCTTTTAACAAATTCTGAACTACGTCGTCGATCCCTGGGTCATTGCCGGAGTTTTCTTGGTTAACATTATTTGTCGCAACACCTTTATCATTTAAGTACTTTAATCGTTCCCACAATTTCAGGAGATGATCTTCAGCTATTTTTGTTTGAGAATCGGACAAAAGTATGTGAAACCGCGGATCCATAAATATTCCCATCGATACAGCCGGACTTGAGAGCAGAACTTCTTCTCTTAACTCCATATTTTTCGCTAAATCGTAGGCTAATTTATGTGGCAATGCTTTCGAAGTTATTTTGCAAGTCAGCTGGATGTTGTAAAAGTCGCCTACAGTCAGTTGTTCGTACTGGAACGATTTAGTTGCGACCTTGGCTGGAAACCGGGTTCGAAACCCGGAACCGGGTTGGGAACCGGGTTTGGAACCCGGATCCGGGTTCGAAACCGGGTTCGGAACCCGAAACCAGGTTGGGAACCGCGTTTGGAACCTGAAACCGGGTAGGCAACCGGGTTCGGAAGCTGAAACCGGGTTGGGAACCGGGTTCGGAACCCGAAACCGGGTTGGGAACCGGATTTGGCACCCGGAACTGGGGTGGGAACCGGAGTTGGAACAAAGTTCTAAACGCATAGTATATTGTCGATCCGTTAATATATAAAACACGATTTGTCACGACCTTTTCGTTCTTTTTCGCTCCTTTTAATTTCCATTCGGGACGGAAACTAAAATCGAACGATGTTTTCGGTTTCGTTCCGGAGGGAAACTAAATTCGAGCACATTTTCGGTTTCGCTCCGGAGGGAAATTAAAATCGAACGATGTTTTCGGTTTCGTTCCGGAGGGAAACTAAATTCGAGCACATTTTCGGTTTCGCCCCGGAGGGAAACTAAAGTCGAACGATGTTTACTGTTTCGTTTCCGAGGCAAACTAAATTCGACCATATTTTCGGTTTCGTTCCGGAGGGAAACTAAAATTTCCGTTTCGTTTCGGTTTCCATCCCTGATATTAACGTACACTGTTTTATCCATTGAACCAAATGTTAGAAAGCATTTTTGTCATCCTTGTTTACCTTTGGAGGTTACTATTTTCTATCGTTTTCAAAACGACTCAGTCCTGTAGCCGAAACGACTCAGTCCTGTGTGGCAAACGAGTCATTCGTTTGGCGGTTTCTCCGTGATGATTCAGTAGCTGAATTGAGTCACGCCATCTTGAGTTCAAGATGGCGTCACCCAGTGTTGTCGTGACGTCGCGCGCCGTCCAGCCGACTCCGCTCGTTTTCTCCCCGCTCTAATTTCGTTCCGAGCGTTACTCGCGCTTCGCAAACGTTTGGGCATCGCGGCCCGCTCGCCAGTCAACTCATTGATATAGTCTACTTTGGACCCCATTCTAACCCCGAGATATTAACTGGTCCCGCCAAATTTATGTTGTGTCCTCGCCAAGTTGGGTGCAAAACGATTCTCATGACTTGAACTTTATTTTTGAATAATAATTTTCTCTGTAAACAATAAGGAACATATCGTAAAAGTTTCTTGAAGACAGCTCAATGCAATTTTTTTCACGTTTTAAATATAAAAATTTTTTTTTTGAGAAACTAAATTGTTATCAAAAATTATAAGTTATATTATTTCTAAGACTGTCCGAACAATTTATCATTGCTTCAAATTTTATAATAATTTAATTACATCATTTTCAAATTTATTTATTTATTACTTTATTTGTTAATAAAAAATGTTATTTTATATTTTTTATATTATTTTATATTAGTGAGCGTGAGTACACAACACCTACTTTGCGGCTCGCGCCGAAATATACGCTTCATTCGGAATATATTCTAAATCTCTTCGCCCGAGCCTCTGATAAAACTGTTACAGGGTCGGAGGGTTGCGCAAACTCATTTTTGAGAGCCTTTTTGCGCAAAAGTAGACCCGAAATCTGATTTGAAACCGTTCCTCTGCCGGCCTAACCTCAATCTGCGGGCGGCTTACGGCCGCCGGCCGCGCTTTCCCGAACCGACGTCATCGTGGAAGTGCTCTACGCCTGGAGCGGTGGATGATTGCTGCTGGGAGACTGCTGGGATTTTCTGACGAGGACGACTCTCCTGCGCCAGTCCGTGTGATCCCGGTCGGGATCCCGAAATCACGACCACCTCACCAGTGCTTGCCGGCCTCCAGTTTTGCGTTTACGGCGAAAGTAAGGACGGTATGTTCTATGTTTAAAGTTAGACCGCAAAAGTTGTTACGATACACCAGTCGTGATGACGACATCCGAAGATGAAGAAGCGGACTCGAGTGTTCCCGGGCGTTATAAGTGCTGTAAAACTAAACCGTCGAGCCAGTCCTTTTGCGTGAACTGTGGGTCTGTTTTCCACAAATCTTGTTTGAGTAGATACAAAGACGTAATTAAAATCGACGAGACCAAAGTTAAATGTTGTGATAAAAGCCCTACGTTTGCTGATAAGCAACTAGTACGGGAAAATGAGCTTCTGAAGAAGCTCGTACTCGAAATGGAGAGTAGAAATGCTCTCCTGAAAGAAAAAGTTGTAAGCCTAGAACATCAGCTGAGTTCTCCTCAAGTTCGTGGTCAACAAACTTACGCAAATGTAGCTAGTCAACAAGTGAGATACCTAGAAACGCCGAGGAGAAATAACGTACCGCCTATTGTTATCAAACCCAAAAATGCTCAGCTGAAAGGGAAATTAATGGACATTTTAAACAAAAAAATAAATATAGCTAAAATGAAAGTACCGATAAAAAAATTCAACAAAAGGTTGATGGGTCTATACATATTAAATGTGGAAATGATTCGGGGAGCAAAATCATCTCAGCCGAGCTAAACAAAGTTTTAGGGGAAAATTGCGATATTAAATCATTCGAACTGAGGAAACCGAGAATCTAAATAGTTGGTGTTACCGAAAGGGTCGAGACGCACGACGCTGCCGAAGCTATTGCTAAACAAAACTCTTATATCTCGAATCCCCAAAATATCCGCGTGCTATACATCCAGGAGAATAAAGCGAAACATACGTTTAATATCTATTTGGAGCTCGACCCAGAAGATTTTGGGTTGATTATTCAGAAGGGAAATATCTACATCGGATGGCAGAGATGCCGTGTTTTCGAAGATTACAATCTCAATAGATGTTTTAATTGTAATGGATACGGGCATAGTGCTAAGAAATGTTATGAGGATACGGCTTGTAAATTTTGCGCGGAAAGTCATGAAGGAAAAGACTGTAATAACAAAGAGGCTAAAAAATGTGCAAATTGCACTAGGGCTAATGTGAAATACAAAACCAACTTAGCTGTAGATCAGTACTCTTACGACGAAGCGGTTTGTGAAAGCTATAAGTTTTTCAAAAATGCTGCGATCGCAAAAACGCAGTATTGTCCTTACTAGTCTAGAGTTGTAGAATGGATGTTATAGATGAATTTAACAATTTAATTTCACAAACTGTAAATTGCGAAAATTTAAGCGTCGTACATACTATATTACACAATAAATCTGGTCTATACATATAAGAAGCCTAGATAAACACTTTGAAGATTTACAAATAGCACTTGAATTATTAAATAAACCAGACATTATTATTTGTACGGAAACATTTGAATTATGTTATCCCAACTTATACCGTATTGAAAACTATAAAATGTACCATACAAGTGATAATATAAACAAAAACGATGGCACTTGTATTTATGTTAAGGAAAATTTGTGTTATGATATAAAAGATATCAAAATTGGAATTATAAGTGGCCTTGCACTTGAGATTCAATACAAATCCGTTACTACAACTATAACGGCGTTCTACAGATCTCATGAAGTAGATGTTAACGTTTTCATCGTTGATTTGTATAACTACTTATTGGCCAGGTCAAACGCGAAAAACCATTTCGTGATAGGAGATATGAATTTGAATTTGCTACGTGAAAACGAGAAAATATGTGACTATTTAAATAACTATTTAGGTTTGGGTTACAAATCCTACATAAACGGCGTAACTAGGGAAACGCAAACAACTTCTTCTTGTATTGATCATATTTTTGGTAAAGTATCCGAAGCTCACCTCGACATTACACCAATAATATGTAAGATTGATATAACGGACCATTACGCGACTATACTTCATATATCTCATGATCACGCAAACGAGGTGGACGACGGAGAAGTCCTGAGGACTGCCGAAAAAATCAATTATAGAAAACTCGTGATAGAAATAAAAAGGGTTCACTGGGATGATATATACAACGAAGATGTTGATTTGTCCGGCCAAATTTTTATTGATAAAATATTATCCTGTATAAATAAGGCTAAGTTTAAAGTTAGATTGAAGAATAAAAATAAAGGTAGAAAACAATGGTTAACAAGGGGACTAATAAAATCATGTAAAGTTAAAGATTTCATGTATAAAAAAATGAAAAAATATCCGCTTGACGTAGATTTAAAAAGAAAATATAATCGATATAATAACTATTTGAAAACAGTGATACAGCAGGCAAAAGTAAGCTATTATAATGAGACGTTAAATGACCTGGCAAGTAATAACAAGTACCTTTGGAATTTTCTAGAGACCAAAGTTCTTTGCAAGAAATCAAAAACTAAACCTAATTTAGATGAACTCTTATCTTTGTCTGAGAACGTGATAATTACAGATAAATTAGAGATTTTAAACGAGTTAAATTCTTTCTTTACAAATATCGGGCCTCAAATGGCGGAAAAGTTTATAGGGAACAGTACCGAGCCGACTTCCTTGGGAAATGTAGTGAGAGACAGCTTTTTCATGACGCCAACAAATAGACTCGAGATTATCGACATTGTAAATAAAATGAATTGTAAGAAATCTTCTGGAATAGATCATATACCTATTAAAATTGTTAAATTGGTGATAGATGATATTGCACAGCCATTTTCCGAAATATTAAATAACTGTATAGACAAAGCTACCTTTCCAAATCTTTTTAAAAAAGCTGAAATCGTACCAATATTCAAAAGCGGTGACGTTACAAAACCTACCAATTACAGACCTATCTCTCTTATTTCAAATTTTGCAAAAATTTTTGAAAAAATCATTAAAACCAGAATAAATAGCTTCATAAATAAACATGATATTCTTCACCCAATGCAATTTGGTTTTCGAGGAGGTATGAGCACAGAAAATGCCATGAGTGTAGTAATTGACCAGATATATAATACCCTAAACGATAGTACGCCTTGTGCCACAGTGTTTTTAGATCTAGCCAAAGCTTTCGATACGGTCGATCAGGAGATTTTGTTGTTTAAACTGGGAAAAATGGGTTTTAGAGGCAAATCTGAAAAATTACTCGAAAGCTACCTGAGTGGTCGAAAACAGATTGTTAAACTGGGTGATATGAATAGTCAGGAAGAGACAGTTAAATGCGGTGTGCCTCAAGGTACTATACTTGGTCCGATTCTATTTTTATTATATATAAATGACATTTTTACACTCTTAAATTATCAAGAAATTGTTGCTTTCGCTGATGATACAGCGATCATAATTAAAGGCAAGACATGGAATGAAGTTATAAGTCTA
>JABFPB010004832.1:0-14228 GCA_022817645.1 Ceratoteleas bidentatus
TGCCAATGGCACATTCGGAGACGGCAAAACATAGTTTTACTCGCTGAATGTGGTTTCTATGTGTAATGGACAGATTCTATATAGAAACCACATTCGGAGAGCATTTGGCCGAATCGGTCCTATACGCCCTCGGTTACCGGGGCTCACATGCGGTGATATACCTGCAGTGATATACCTGCGAATCACAGTGTTGACTGGAAACTTAAAAAAAATTCAAAACAGCATTTTCGTTTAAAAAAGATAATTATTTTTGTTATTTAAAAAAAAATTTCTGTTTATATACCAGCAAACGAAAACCAATAAACATATATAATTTTTATTGCGCTTTTTAAGAAAGTCAAATATAATTTAAAAATACTTAAAATTGATAAAATGTGTTGCTTTAATCAATATTTTACAGTGTACTCATAAAATTCCATATTTGCAACGAAATCTGCAAATAAGATTAAAACAAAACTTTTGTTAGTACAATGATTATAGGTATTTAATTCATAACAAAAGAGTAGTGGACGAAGTAAAAAATTAAAAATATCTTTTAGAAACATCTTTTTAATTTATATTATTTATGCTACGTGAAGGTCGACCGAACCATGAATACAACCTTTATGGAAGGTCCTGTGACGGAAGAAAAAGCGTAT
This sequence comes from Ceratoteleas bidentatus, assembly GCA_022817645.1. Classification (NCBI taxonomy): domain Eukaryota; kingdom Metazoa; phylum Arthropoda; class Insecta; order Hymenoptera; family Scelionidae; genus Ceratoteleas; species Ceratoteleas bidentatus. Next base: position 639 of record JABFPB010004832.1, read on the forward strand.
TAGTTGTTTATGAGTAAAAATGGACATTCGAACACGACCGTCCATTTTTGAAAATGGACGTTCTTTGGAATTGAAAATGTTTTTTTTTCAAATTTCATATATCATACGCTGAGAAAAGCTTCTTGTAACTAGAACAATGTGATAAAATGAATTTAGCCGTCACTACTAAAGTTTTTGTAACTGACGATTTCGAAAAGTGGCATTTTTTACTCCCTCGGGGCGTAAAATATTGTATACACCACGCGACGAAAGAGAAAAGTTGTTTCCCTCTTCCATCTCCCTTGTTGCAAATTATACTATTTTGTCACATTGTTCTAGAACGATTTGTTTCAATTTTCTCTCAGTTTTTACTTTCTAACTATTAAATAGAATATTTTAAAAATTGAAAAAAAAATAATTTTTCACTTCCATTCCTGAAAGATAGTTAAAGAGAATTACTAAACAAGCTATCAAAAAAATTGATCGATTCTACAAATAGGTCAATTTACTGATTATGCGTTTTTTAGCGAAATTCTTTTTTGCTCGGCTAAAACCATCTATATTTGAGAACATAAAAACTAACGACAGCACGTGTCGACACTTAATTCCTAATCAATTCAAAGTTCATGTCCATGAAATTTCAGAATTTCACAGAAATTGTTCTACCTTTCTTTTTTCGCGCAATCATGACCTTTTCCAAAACGAACAAAACTCAACGACAAAATGAAATTGCAAAAAATGCATCGATTTGTCGAAAACTCATTGAATAAAATTTGTATGCAAACCGTAAACGCCGCTTTTTCGTCTTTTTTTTGACATTTAGTGATAATTAACGCCATGACAATGCCGGAACACTCGTGCCTAAAAGTTATGACAAAATATTTTTCGGCGTTTAAATATTACAAATGTTTCATCGATCTGAAAACGTTGACTTTATCGGGCAAGAATTTTTGACGACATTAGCACACATGTAATATCATGAATATGGATGCCACGAGTAAAATACCAAACAACTTTTGGAAGGCTCCAAAGCCAAGGCAAGTGACCGCAACCCGACTGAATCAATGGAGCTCTGGATTATATTTTTGGGTTTGCCGTTTATTTTTGCAACGTGGCCATCTGAATGTTGGTGATTACATTTTTCGAGTAAAAATCTCGAAATGTGAGGAAACGGAAAATATTGCAAAAAATTATAATATTTTGCAAAATTTTGTTTTTGTTTCAGAGATCAATGTTTAAAAAAAGTTATAAAATAGTTATACAAAATACAGTTGTGTTAAAAGTAAATGAAATTAATGAATTATCAAAATACCGGAATGTAATAATTTTGTATTGTGAAATGAATATAATTTTATCTAGATAAGCGGTTCCTAAATAAGTAATGATACTGTAAAAATATCATTGAAAAATTTCGGTATGTCTGAAAAAAGAAATCAAAATATCCCATATTTTAAAGTAATCCAAATATTTAAAATTTCAAAAGTATTTTAACAGAGGAATGTTTATAATAACAGTTTTTTCAGTTCGCTGAATAATTCTGAATGTTATTGATTTTTTATGATCGATCGAATTTGCGTCCTTTGAAGTTTAATTAGTTTGAGAAAGATCTTCTTTGTGCCGAGGTCTATAGAAAATGTCAGTTTTCAACAGACATTGGCACAAATTCACGAAAAGCATCTTCAAATACAAAATTATGCGCAAGGTGAAAACAAGGTTGTTGTATTAATTGCCAAATTGAAATTAATGTATTCAAATGATGTGACACCTTTGTAATATCAAGGCTGGGCCATCGTTTCGGTTTTGTCAACGGTTATACAGTTAGTGTGGAACCCATGGCATTTGACTTCCGAATTACTTTTTGTTACATGTTTTTTCTTCAATATCGTAATTTACTTATGTATTTATCATTAGTGGTGAGGATTTTTTTCAACACGGAAAAGTTATGTCAAAACAAAGTAAAAAAGATGTTAATTTGCATTGTATCAGATGGTCTTAATGAATCAAAGAATTAGGAATCGTTAATAATAATGTAATTCATCATATGTTAGGAACATAAACTTCGATTCACGGCAAATTTTCTAACATTTATATCGATTTTCAATTTCAACGATTCATATGTAAATACTGCATCCAAATGTGAACTCGAATTAGCATAATGTTTACGTAAAAATGGCTATTAGGGTAGTCTGAATGAGTCTGATATGTCGTAATTCCGAAGAGCATTTCTAGATTAAAATTATAATTACTTCGGACGAATTTCGGATCAATTTTCGACTGTCTGTACTTTTACTCTTGTTCCCCTTGGAAGACTGGAACATTCCATCTTTAACAAAATGATTTATTTGGAAAAGTCTATTCTTCTTGAAAAAGAATTGTATTTATTCTTTGTCGGCATTTCGAAGAAACCATTTTTATTTCCTTAAAATATCTTAAAATAAAGGCCGAAAAATTATCTTAAACTAAAAAAAATAACGAAAATGACGGTAAACATGTTTTTGTTTACCGAGAAATAAATCTCTTTTGATTTGCAGTTGATGACAAAGTAGCGAAGACGAAGTTTCCTGAGTTACCAAAAATCACGTACGCCATATCATCGCATTAACGAAACAGTGCGGCGACTACTCGTTATGGCAATTCGCAATCTGCTCATTATTCAAATTCGTAATTGTCAAAATGTTACTTTCCAGGCAAAAAATGGAAAAAAGTGTGCACACGTTACAAAACGTTTATCAGCACAATGCCTTACAACAAACACTTGTTACGTAACGCGCAGCCGAACTAACATACGTAAAATTACGACGAAAATGTCATATTCGTCGACACCGCGCAAAATCGTGCAAAGTATTTGCGTTTTGCAAGTAATCGTCCATTCTGCGAATGAAAATCGCCTTTTTCTTGAATACTTTCCTAAGCAAACAGTTTCGTTTGTTCAGTTCGTTTTTATGCAATGTACATTCTATTCCAAACGGATAAACGTTCTATGAGATTATGAGTTAAACATAAATTACTTTAAAAACCTATAGTAATTTATGTTTGACTTAACACTGATTCCGAATTATAATTGAAAACAATATTTCAATCAAGTTTTAAATTCGAATGGCAATTTGGCAAATGTATTATACATTTCATATAAGAGTATTTCATTTTGTTTCCACAATATTATTTTCAAAAATGTCAAAATCTTTTAAAATTAATAATTTAAAATTTAACCCATTCCCTGATATAAGCATTCATATATCCGGTTCGTCAAAGGCACTTCTTATTCTAACTAAAATAAAATGATAAAACTGAAATTAATTGCAACAAATATTGAATTGCTTGACACTCTTAAAATACTGTAACAGCTCGGAAAATTATATCAAAATAATTTGTTTGAATCTTATATTATTTCCCACGAAATTTGCATTATTCAATCATTTAAACATTTCATTTAGCATAAAATTAAAACTGTTGTTTCGTAAACAAAATAATGCCTAAAAATTTGAATTGAAAAACTCATTCATCTAAAAAATAGCAGTTCAAATTCTCTTTGTCTGAAAACATAAAAATGTGTACTTTTTAAAATAATTTTACCTAATAGCCAAAAGGTTTTTTTTCAATAAATTTTCAATAAATTTCAATATAAATTCTCTGTTCCAACGAAAAAGCCATCCTCAACACTATCAAACCACTTCTAAAACACATATCTAATTCTAAATCTTAATTGTCAGAAATCCCCAAAAAACATGTCGCTCCGCTCATCGCTCGTTGTTTATCCGAAAAAATGTTTCCGAGACAAGTGGTACGGCAATGTGCAAATTGCCGCGTCCTCTTCGTCTTTCACTTTCAGTGTCACTCCTCCACTTTTCCTGCTTCCCTTTCTCTTTCCCTCGGCTTCGCGAAGGGAAAAGAAAAGGACGCACCGATCGAGACGAGGAGGACGACGAATTACAGCATCTTCGGGCGTTTGCAATAGTTGCATGAACCGACGTTACCACCTCTTTGCCACCCCCACTTAGCAATCAGGTGAATCCTATAAATGTTCTACGGGCCCGGACCACGAAGAAGTTGGCTCTCGGGACATCCCAGTCCTCGAGACATGTGTCAGTTTTGAACGTTCCTTTTAAAGCCGTTTTAAGGAACTTCGATTAGTGTGAGATTCGCGACGATGGTAAGTACAGTGCCGGACAGATTTCGCGTCGGGATTGCGAGTGAACGGTTTTTTTCGGTGACTCGGCCTTTTTGCGCAATTTTGCACGTTTTCAAGATTTTCTCGCAGAGTGGTGTGCCGCGTTTCACGAGCCAATGTGTGACTCAAGAGTTCGGTTCGGTGAGATCAGACAAATTTGAGGCCGATTTTGGCTGGTTTCGTTGCAGTGACGGTATTTTGAGTTGATATGAGAAGAGTTTGAAATTGGAGTAGTCAAACTGAGTGACGGGGAAGTGTAAAATTTCACACTCATTTTACGCAATTTATTGTCTGGTTAGAGACAGATTCTGGAGCAATATTGTTGTTTGGTAAAATGGATTCAAATTTTACCTTAGAAAATAAAAATGTGTATATATAGTAAAAGACTGAGTAAATTCTATAGGCGATCCTTTCAAAATCGTAAACTCTAATGTACAGTAAATATTTAGAGAAGTGACTTAGGAATATTTTTACAATCAACTATGAGAAATTTAAATTATAAATTTATAAATTAAGTGCTAGTAAAGTGCTTCGTTAAAAGATTCCTCACGGTGTAAATTTTATTAAAATATCAAGCATAATTACATAATTCGTTTAGAAATGAAAAAAATTTTAGTTGACGTAGAAGGAGCCCCATAATCGTTAATCACACGAAATCTGTAAATATGGCTCTTTTGAAAAAGATAATTACGAAATTATTCATCAACGTAACCACTATCATTCAATTTCTACAATTAGCACAAAAATTAGCAACAGATAATTGGCGAAAACTCAGTTCAATTATGTAACTATTATATCTCGCATAAATTTGTTCACAATTAATGCAAATTAGCAACATGTCCAACGGCTGCTTAAAAACCACTCGATATTTCATTGACAAACATTTCTATTGTCTTCTTATACATTCTAAATCGACTTTTCCGTCTGAATCTTTTATTGAAACATAACTGATGGAGAACAAAAATGTTTAAACAATGTCTTACATTGAAATGTTTATGAACATATTTTATTTGTTGAAAAAATTTATTCCGCTGTCTTTATCGACTTGAATGTAAAACCTTTTCATATACCTGCCATAAAATTGTGTTTTAATTGATTAAAAAAACGCAGAACGATTAAAAAGATCGCTTTTTCAAATTATTATTGTAAACCGAAAACCAATTATCTTTTACGCCACCGGTCTGAATTCTCAAAAATAATTTCTCGTCTCGGGGTCATGTGTGTTTATGCAACCAAAACCGACCCAACTTGACTTATCCGCGATAATTAGCCAAATCGATCCGAAAGAGCCATAATAAATGCGTAACTCAATCGCCGATCCGACTTCGAGTTACGTCAGTCGACCGAATCCGATAAACGTTCAGGTAATACCACCAAAATGGACTCCGGTTATAAAATAACTTGGGGTCATTGTGACGAAATGGGGTATTTTTGACACACCCACTTTTTTTCTTAATTAGAATAAAATTTTCGATTTAGAATAAAATGTTAATTCGCGAGTTCTGTTCCCTAAACGCAAATAATAGTTTCTAATTCATTATTATAAACATAACATAGGCGGATTTAATCTGACAATAAAATCGGCGAAAATTCGCGTGTTCACGTTCCCAACTGCGCTGACCTCTTCGTGCGTAAAGGTCAGTTCCATTATGTAAATGGACGCACGAGTTCGCGCGTGAAATTTCGATTTTGAAATTCGCTCGCGAGTCAAAAATGACGACGCAACGCGGCTTTATTTCCCTCGCCGAAATGTTAAGGTCGAATCGCTGAAAACCGTCGACCGATCCGTCGAAGGTCTGACCATAAATCGGATTCCCTCGAAAATATTTGTCCTCTTCTTTTTCTTCTCGTTTTTTGTCAAGAAACCGTTCATTTCAGACACTCACTAAGTGCCGCCGGAATTCGTACGTGAAAAAGTGGCCAAAAATTTATAGCTCGACTTTGCGTTCGCCGATCCGTCGAATTAGCCGGCGATTTCGTCACAATTTCGGCGAACGTGTCGCTCGTTGCTTCACGCAACTTTTCGCACGGCTAATTTATGCAGATGTTTTTGCGAAAACCGGTAATTCGTCACAATGCGACGATAACTCGCGCGTAATTGCCGAAACCAACTGTTGACGATTTTTCGTGCGGCATTTTTGCAACGCCGACGTGCAATTAATCAGTCATAATCACGATCGTGTCGAAATGGATTATGCACTTGTTCCCGCGCAACCTTTTCACGTTGTTCGCACGTGTCGACCGCGAAACGGTTCCCGCCAAACGATTTCTGATAATTACTTAATCCCCGGCGTCGCGAGGCTTCGTTTTTCGAGCTGTTAATTAAGTACTTTCGCGTCGGGCTAATCGAGGCGAAAGATCGGTTCCTTAATCATGATTGTACAATGCTTAATTTGCGGTAATTGAATTGCAATTAAATGAAACGATGAGGCAATGTGATTTTTCAACTAACAAATCGGGCGAAAACAATCGGTCGGGCGACATTCAATTTTTTAGACATTTCATTTAGGGAAACTTTTTGATTTTATCGAATGTGGCTAAGCGACAATAATTCTCATTTATTGTTGCTATAAATACTTGACGATTACATAAAATGAAAGAATCGTTTAGAAAGACTTTTATTATTTTTTTATTATGAAGATTTTTTTCTTGAAGTTCAGTTCTACTCAAACAGTTTGTTTTGTTTCTTATTTTTTAATGGAATTAATTTTATTTATAATTAATTTTGAATTTGCCTTATTCTTGTTAGTTTTTAATCGTTTTTTTTGTATTTTGTTTTTGACTATTGACCATTGAATTTCATAAAAAACTGTTAATTATCGACAAAAATAACTTTAGACAGTCCCCAACAGCTGTGACATTATAATAATGTAACAAACAACTTTCGATTTCTGCCTGGCTCGCGGGCACTCAGTCTCTCGTACTTACGTTTAATAACAGCACGGACGACGTTCCCATTTTGAGACGCCCTTTGCTCAGTTCGCAATACTTCGAGTCATACGTTTTTTATTTCACATATTTTTGTTCAAACAATCCTACCAAAAAACGCAGTCCTCGAAGGCACTTTCATTTTTTAAATCTCCGCAGTCTCGATTTTATTTCGATAAAATAAATACAATTCAATGTGATGTTTCTCAACCGAAGTAAAATTTGCTCGATCGATTTGTTAATTTTACACGCGAACAATTTGTCATCGCATTTTTTTCATTGTGCCATAAAACAGCCCCGTTCGCAGAAACAGACAATTAATCCGACATGTTTATGAATTTATTTATAACAATTTATGATGCCGCCATGACGTGTTAACATTTTGTCGGCGTTGTCGTGATCGCGCCGATTTCGCGTCGATCTGAACTTTGCTAACATTTATGTCGGGTTTGCGCGCGTGGCCGTTTGTGGCCGTTGTAGTTCCACGGGAGACTTTTTTTACGGGCGCGCAGGTGGTGCCTCGATGTCAAAACTTAATGGACGGGGGTCCTCCCGATGATGCAACAATTCCTTTTTTTCGATCAAATTGGGCTGTAAATTTTCGACCGGCAACCTTGAAATTTTTTCATTTTTTTATTCAAATGAGTATCAAGAAGCGTTGCGTAATCCTGGCGTCTTCTTCTCGAGAGACCTATCGTAAAAAACGTGGGGAGTATTTTTTTTCGACCGATCAGTTCGGATGAAAAAAATGAAAAATGATGACCATTTTTTTACGAATTTGCATTTTGTTCACAGAACGAATCGAGACAGGTTTCGAAGAATGTCTGATTTTGGAATTTTTATAGTTCAGTAAACAACGTTCGGAAACAAAATTGAACCGGAAATTTATAGTTGCCCTGGGCGAAGGTCGCGCGGAATCATTCAACCGGCTCGGCGAAATGTAAATGCATAAAACGAATTAGCCGTTAACGGGACGTAATTAATGCGTAAATATTCAAACAGCTTTATAAATCGCCGTTATAATTTAACGCGGCTTTAATGATTCGCCGGGCTTCCGTTTGACGGGTCGAAGTTTGCTAAATAAGTAACATAGCGCGTCATAAATATTCATCGTTCGTGCGTCGGGATGCTCGATATATTTGTCATGTTAAACGGTGAAAGTAATTAACCGCGCCGCGTAATTTCACGCGTAAAAACAATGAGACTTACGTGCCGGTGCACTTAGGATTCGCATCTCGAAAAATGAAAACTTGCATTGTTTTTTCGCGAAACGAAAACTTTTGTGACTATTTAAGTCAGACGTGACTTTTTGAAAGTTAATATTTGTCCTACATTCATTGTCTCTTAGTTTTAGAGGAATTTTCACTCGCCATTTTTCTGTACAGATTATTCTTCAAAAGAAAAGAATTCCTTTCGTTTAACTGTAACATTCATATGTGACTGATGAAACGTGAATTCTTTCTACATTTTGCCTTATATGTGTGAATACTCAAAGCTAAGTTTTTCACGTGAAAATAATGGTATTTTTATTATCGCCATACCACATAGCGAATCTTCGCCCGTTTTGTCGTGCAACAATTGAGGCTAGAGCAATTTTAAAGTTATGACTGGTATTAAGGTACAGATTACTCCATCGGCCGTTAACATTGAAGTGGCTGGGAAAATCTATAGGAACGGACTGGTGTTGCGTTAAGTTGACCTTCAACTTTACCGATATCTATATGAATTTATGGCACACAGTAAAAACGAACGTTTATTAATATTATTGTTTTATCGGCAATCGTTTCGCGCAGAAAAAACCATCAGTTTTTCCAAACCAAAAACCGTTTTACCGCCACAAATTTCAATTAACGATTTCTCCCGATCTCAGATAAATTCGTGCGGATTTACGTTTACGATTACCGATCGATCATCGTATCGAATGGAAGCTAAATTCCAATGAATTTTCGCATCGACTGATGATTATGAGCCGATACGAATTACGCGCTTAATAGTCCATTAAACACGTCCCGTTAAACTAATCGTGATTAACCAATCAACCCGCGAAAACGTAATTACAATCAAATGCCAGGCAGACGTTTCGCGCGGCGAAAAATCAATTACCGATTGACCGAGACGCCCCTTGCCCCCGCCGCCGGTTTCGTCAAAATTGTCACTCACGCGGAGCCGCGATAAATAATCGCCGGTATTTTTGTCGCCGGCTTTCATGCGCGATTCGCGTCATCGCGTAAGCGCACACTTTCTCCCGCGCGGAGATGCCTCTCAATGAAAAACAGGTGGGTGCACGGCGCTGACGCAACGTCGCCTATTAAAACCACGTTTTAATCAACATGTGACATGCGCGCCGCGTGGAATTCAGACGTTCGTGTGGTCCGACCCTGTGAAACGAGTCACGCAATTTTCCCAGCCGAAAGTTCAAATTATTGTTTGATTTACCGATTGGTCATCGATTTCGGAAAAATCGTGTAAAAGGGGTTGCGAAATATTGGATTTGACTAATGGAGGAATATTTTTCCTTTTGCAAAAGATTTAATGCCTATTTTTGTGAAAAACATGCCGATTTATTGGAAAATCGGTTGTACTGGAAAAATCGTCGATTTATTGGAAAATCAAATTTTCACAAATTCTTCGGGAGTATAACGAAATAACTTGCGAAAGGATTGCCGATTTTTCGATTGCCGATTTTTTAATTTCCGATCCACGATATCACGCCGACAACGGTCTGCTGTGCGTTTCCAGCGCAAGCTGCGGCGGGAATTGATTGCCACTTTTATGATTTATTGTTGCGTTAATCAATCATCCCGCGGTACGCGAGGCAGGGATCGCATTTTTTAAATGCCGCGGTTTTGCCGCGCTCGCGGGCGGATTCTTAATGGGCGAGCAACGTGCGATTATCCGCGATTATCTTGCGCGCGTCGAGGAGAGGAAAGGCCAATCAATTACGTTGATTGTCGGTTACGATGTTGGTTTTAAAATTTTGTAAATGTCGTGTCGTGGACGCGGGTTGACAGACGACATTTTTTCAATCAAAACACATTTTATTGGGCTCCGAAGTCGAATTCGATTGGAGTCGACTGTAGCATTTTTTCAAGCGTTCCGATTACACTTAAATTGAATTGAAGTTGATGGTTTTGATATCGCCGAAACAAGATACACGATTCGATTTGAACTCGGGTTTTTACCACGTGACCTCTTGTGATGCTGTGGCAATTCCACATTTATCTGAAGACGCATATAAAAATGAGAATTGTTCGCAGTAATTGTTAACGGCGTTGTATTACCATAAACGTGATTCGCTCGAAACTGAAACGCGCGTGCTTTTCAGTTGCGCTGCGGAAAACACCGCGATGGTCCGAGTTACAGCGTGTAGTACCGGCATACGTGCTTGTACTATTATAACCTTTAACACACCGACGTTAAACAGTGAATAGATACATTTTCTCGCGGTAGATGGGATCTTTGTGGATTAAGCATTTAAAGGTTATCGGACAGTTTTTCTTGCAATGTTTTCCCGATTTTTATCCCAGTTTCCGAAATAGTCAGCTTGGAATGTTGGAAAAGTAATATGAACAAGGTTTTTGAAAATGCTGGTTAAAAATATGTATGTTCCTCGTGGAATTCAAGTTCAATGACGTTGCGCGTTGATTGAATTATTTAGCACAAATTGTTTACTATTCAGGACAAATTCATAAAAAATGAGTCATTGAGTAACCGATAACAACATTTCATTAGTAGATACGTCGTTAGACATGACTATTTATGTTTGTCAGCTTCTAATCAAAGCCGGTACCATCGCATTTATAATTCGCTTGAACGAACCTTTCACGATTACCATTAAGTCATACTGAATGGATACGTTTATACACCGGCTCGGCGGTTACATAAGTATAATGGGCGAGGCGTGAGATAAAGTTATGGGATGATCTTGGGCGGAGCACCCGCCGTACGGCGATCAGTAAACGTTACTAATTCTCCCCGTTTGGTTTTAGTGGAAATTCTTGTGGGCAACCACACTGGTGGTGGCTCTTTCCGGGTGCCACGCACTCGAAAGGAACGCTAGGGCGATAGAAAACGACCCAAGGTCACAACAAGCATTCGATGGTTACCAGTACGAACCGCCTGCCAAACCCTTCACTCTGCCACCACGGTGAGTTGCAATTTTATTTCTACACGATACCTCTATCTTGCGCTTGAACTTCGACTAATTTGCTTTTTTTCTGCAGAGAACGCCCGACGACAAGACCACCTCCACCTCAGACGCGACCACCCCCCCCCCCCACTCGGCCAACGCCACCACCCACCCCGCGGCCAACACCTCCCCCAACAGCGAGACCAACCCCCCGACCTACGCCGAGGCCCACTCCACCTCCCCAGACGAAACGTCCGGGTTACGACTACCCTCAGCCAGAGATCAGCTTCGAACCAGCGAAGACTTCTCCTCCGGTAGTCTTCACCAGGCCGACTCAGCCTCCGACGATTAGGACCACTCAGAGGCCGACCCCGCCACCTACGAGACCAACGCCACCTCCCACTAGACCAACCCCCAGACCCACCTCCAGGCCCACTCCTAGGCCCACCCCGAAACCAACTGGTTATGATTACCCGAAGCCTGATATAACCTTTGAACCAGCCAAGACTGCTCCACCTGTGATTGTCACGAGACCAACGCCACCCCCAACCAGGCCCACCCCAAGGCCAACTCCCCCACCCACTCCCAGGCCAACCCAAAGGCCCACGCCAAGACCCACTCCCCCACCGACTCCCAGGCCAACCCAGAGGCCCACGCCAAGACCCACTCCAAGGCCCACGCCTAGACCAACACAGCCACCGCAGACTAAGGAGCCTGGATATGATTATCCCAAGCCTCAGATCCCTTTCGAACCAGCCAAGACCTCTCCACCAGCAGTCTACACCAAGCCAACTCAGCCTCCAACCATCAGGACTACTCTGAGGCCAACTCCACCACCAACAAGACCAACTCCACCACCAACAAGACCAACTCCACCACCAACAAGACCAACGCCACCACCCACGCGACCAACTCCACGACCCACTACCAGACCGACTCCAGCGCCAACTCCAAGACCGACCTCGCCGCCGCAGACCAAACCTCCTGGTTATGACTACCCTAAACCAGCTATCCCCTTTGAGCCAGCGAAGACCTCTCCACCAGCAGTTTTCACCAGACCGACTCAGCCTCCGACGATTAGGACCACTCAGAGGCCAACGGCACCTCCCACGATCAGGACTACTCCACGACCCACTGCTCCACCAACTATCAGGACCACCCCGAGACCCACTCCACCACCAACAACGAGACCTGCGCCTAGGCCTACTCAGCCACCAACCAGACCTACAGGTTACGACTACCCCAGGCCAGAAGTCATCTTTGAGCCTCAGAAGACTTCTCCACCAGTCCAGACCAGGCCACCACCACCACCACCTACCAGACCAACTGCTCCACCAACCGTTAGGACCACTCCAAGACCAACGGCTCCACCCACAGTTAGGACCACTCCGAGGCCCACACCACCTCCAACTCAGAGACCTACCCAAAGGCCAAGACCAGTAGTCGAAGTAAGTCCTGTCCAACCACAGAGACCTATCGGACAGCCGCCCTACAATTACCCGCCACCAGCGCAACCGTTTACGCTGCCACCGAAACCAGCTCCAACAACGCCCAGACCAGCCCCAACGACGCCCAGACCAGTGCCAACCACCCCCAGACCTGTGCCAACGACGCCCAGACCAGCGCCAACCACACGTAGACCAATCCCAACCAACCCACCAACTCGCCCGGCTCCCCAGCCAACCACCCCTAGACCTGTGTCTCCCTTCGACGGATACACCTACTCCGCGCCAAAGAAACCCCTGACCTTCCCACCTGCCACGCCACCACCAACCCGACCACCTCCCCCGCCTCCAACCAGGCCACCAACTCCACCACCAACCCGACCACCTCCCCCGCCTCCAACCAGGCCACCAACCCCACCACCAACCAGACCACCCCAAACCAAGCAACCATACCTCCCACCAGCACCTCCAACACCTGCAAGGACCCCACCTCCTCCACCCCCGCCAACCAGGCCACCCCCGCCAACCAGGCCACCCCAACCCTACCGACCTCCAGCGACCCCATCGCGACCGGCCTACACCCCACCTCCACCCCCGGCTCCCCAACCGACCAGGCCCCCTTACAGACCTCCCCCACCACCAGTATACCAACCCTCCCCATCTCAGTCGTCCCGACCGGCTTACCAGCCCCCCACCCCCGTCGTAACTAGACCACCTCCACCACCCCCAGTGGTACCTATCACCAGGCCTCCACCCCCGAGACCACAGCCCCCAAGACCAACTCCAACTCCCTACAGCCCAGCTCCCACCAGACCACCGGTAACCCAAAAGCCGACCTACCTGCCCCCCAGAGGGCAACCGGCCCCGGCCCCGCGCCCGGGCGGGGGGGGGGGGGGCGGGGGGGGGGGGGGGGGGGGGGGGGGGGGGGGGGGGGGGGGGGG
>JABFPB010004833.1:0-14226 GCA_022817645.1 Ceratoteleas bidentatus
GCCATGTGGCCTTTCTGGGTTCAAACCACCTGATTACTACTAGGATACTAAGCTCCAAGAGGGTCCCGGGGAAAGAAAACTTCTGTTAATCTAGCCTAGCCATGATGTGGATGCGTATTATCAAGTTCTTTCAAATTAACTTTTATCATTTCAAAGGCGCTTCGGCAAATTTCCTTAGAAGCTTCGCAGAGGTTAAACAAAGCCTGCAATACAAGAATCTTGGCTCTAGTACAAGAACCCTGGTGTTTTCGAGACCGAATCTACGGGATGGACCTAACTGGAAGGCTGCATATCACTGAACAGCCTTGGACCTGCGTTGTCAGCAGAGGTCTGGCCGTGACGTTGGTGCAGGAATTTTCTATCAGAGACCTGGCAGAGTCTCAAGAAGATACAGGTGATGAAAATTAGAGAGTGTTGCTTGTGACCTCAGAGCCTATGATATCTTTCCCAGAGTCACTCATCACTTCCCAGAGTTTACCCTGCAAGAGCTTGTTCAGTAAGCCTTGGCTACTGCGGAAGGTTAGTGCAGAGAGAATAAATTCTCCACACAACCGGAGAAATCGGCAGTCATTACCTTCTCCAGGAGGAACAAGGTGAATCCCTGAAGGAGACGAGAATTGGAAACACACCTCGGTTGGGTATGCCGAGTCATCTAAATATCAGTGGGTATTTAGTAAGTACATTCTGGAAGTATAAAAAAGCAAGTGGCATGAGGTGGGGCCTGGATGTGGCTGTAACCCCAAGGTTCTGCTATGCGGTTCTTGTGTGGTGGAAAAGAACCTCATTGCCTAGAGACAACTAGACAATGCACTAGGACTCTTCCTCAAATGAGTTCAACTGCAGCCTTGAGGCAGCAGGCCCTCAAGGCTGGGCCTTGAAGGCCTTACTAGGGGTACCACCCCTGTCTTTGACTAAGAGAAAACTAGCAATGAAGGCGATCTACAGGCTTCGTTGCATTGGCGCCCTGGAGAGTGGAGTAAAGACCTGCCTCGTCTAGGGATAGTCTGATAGGCTGCAACAATGGAACAATGGCCTTACTCCGAAACATGGCACAGTCTGGTATACGAATAGCTCCAGGATCGATGCAGTTGGAGCAGGCCTCTGCGATCCTAGAAGCTCTGACAGCTACTCCGTGCAAATAGGAGACCTAAAAATGGTCTTCCTGGTCGAGATACTCGCTCTCTACAGATGTGCGGAAAAACTGCTGGAGCATTCTGCTTGGTAGCCGGGTGTCTTATTACTCCGTGAATAGCTGGGGATTTACTTAAGGGCGTGGCTTATAAAAATGGAATATTTTTCAAATTTGTCTAGTTAATATTTAATATATAAACGAAGTATCATACTTGTAATTTGTTCAGATTCTCTTAATTTATTGAAATTTGTTTTAACTGCAATGTAATTCCTGTGAAATATGGAAAATATGTTAAAATATGGTGGAAATAGTTCCATCCAGATGGCGTGTCGAAGCATGTCAGTACCCAATAGTCTACGGTTAAGTGCACTGAACTTCGGGTCACTCGAGCTTCGAGTGGCGGGAGCCCGCTAACCCTACAATACACTACATACATACATAGAATACTCATAATACCGTGCTATGAGTGTGTAATTACACCTTCATTCATCCACACTTTTAATCTCGTTTCGTGAAGAAAGGCATTGTATCCGTATGTGGAAAATCGTTTTAAGATGACACGTTATAAAACTACTACGATATATTGCTCTGACGAGAGTATGAAAACAAAGGTTCTAATCAATATCCGCACGTCACCTTGGACCTAAATTGAACCAGACCACGAGTTACGAATACGGGACAGTGCTTGTGACACGACTTTGGGTAATTGGTTATCGAAAGTCTTCTTGTCATTATTTTCGAACAAAAAAAATTTCGCTGCTAAGTGAGTCATCCGTGGCACGTTGCACTGTTAGCCCAAGTGATCTTAATAATAAGTTACGTACTTGTCCTATTTGAATACATAATTGTTGTGACGTACGGCGCCGAAAAATCGTCCAGCATTTTTGTGCCGTGATGCATCGCCACGTGAGAAAATAAACTAATCCGTTTTATTTCGCACGACCGAATTCTGCATCCTCTCACAAACACACTACGCCAACATAAACAAACCAAAGTATCCGGCCATTCGCGGTTCAAGTGGCGATACCAGCATGGGAGCATTATCTCACTCTTTTTATAACGAAGTATTTTAAGGATCTGCAAATAATTGCAAATTTCATCGGACAATTGAAAATACGCAGTGATGTCAAGGTTTTATCAAAAATACCTCAGGATTATTGAACAATTGGATTTACAGTGAATAATGAATTACTCAAAAAATACTCCTCGTGGCGGCTTTTTGTGCGGCATTTCTGTCGTCGGACGTTCGAAAATTAGTTTATATAATAAATATACGCTTTGCGCCCAATTTAAGCGTCGAACGAACTCGCCCGAATGACGTAAAAGGTGCAATAAATTACGCAACGTGTCTCACGAGAAACACAGTTTCCCTACACGGCACCTAAAAACGCGAGTCAAGTGCAATTAATTGACATTCATATTTTGTCCAAGTTGTCGCGCGCAATAACAACTTCGGCTTTTCAACCGAAAAGTCAAAGTCGGCCTTAAAACGCGAAACCGCCGATTAACAAGTTAAATGATTTTAACTTTGAATTACAAAACGCTTGCGGAAATGCAAAACTTTCCATTTTGCTACTGAATCAACATTCGAAGTTACGGAGTCGAAAAAAAGGAAGGAAATCAGGAGACAGTGAAATTTCTGGCCTGGTTTGCCGGCATTGAAAGTAATTATTTGTTCATGACGAAACTACGTTTCGGTTTTGATAACCATTCGAGGCGGGTTTCCGCAACTGTATGAGAGAGATAAGAGGATTATCTGGTGGAATCGTAGGCGAATGTTTGGATTATGCGTATGTACGTGACAATTGTGCGTTGGGTGTACTGATATGACTGTTTTGCTAAATTAACAGATAGTTCTTTTTCATTAAAAAAATGTGTTTCATAAATTGGAAAATAATATGAAAATTAACATTCAATGTTGACAAAATTGTTTTTGGGATGAATACTTTACAATCCACACTATAAATAGAAGCAGCTTAATCGAGATCTACTTGTACTCTTGCGTCTTAAATGCAATAAAGTCTTTAACATTTTAACTCTTTAACTATGGAGGCAGATAAATCGTTGTAATTATTTATTTGAACAATCAAAAGTTTAATGTATTTACTAATATTAATTCAAAAAATCTTTCTTCAAAAATGCAAAATGCCCTAATTTTGACACGTGTTACGAAATAACCGTTCAATGGTTTGGACAAATAACGATATTACGGAACGTAACACAGATTGCGTCTGCGCATCAAAGACAACGTGCGCGTTATTTCCGTATTACACGCAGACCTTCAACGAAATGTTTTAACACTCTTTACTAATTACTTCGCTTCGACTTTTTCGGCTACACAGGGCACTATGTAACCAGTCTCGAGCTCGCAGTATAAAAGTTGCAATCACTTCATCCCGATTCCTTTTGTTCTAATCTCTTAAAAGGACATCCTCCAAAAATGGCTCGTTTTGTTTAAAACGACCCTTCATGGTATCCGAAATCTCCCGCACCCAAATCCGGATCTGCGTGAAACGACTTTAACTGCGGTTACCCGAATAAATTGGATCAACAGTCAATCAAATCTGGCACGAAACGTCGTTACGCGTTGGCGAGCCAGTGCGTTACAGACTTAGCATAGTCGAGGGTGTGCTCGTGACACCAGAACTTGATGAACTTCAGCGAACGACCGACCTTATGGAATTACACGTAATCCCGTTGGCTTGATCCTCCTGAAAATTGAAATCCCCGAAGCGCGAAAACCGAAAGTTGGCGTTTTGTTCGAGGAAAAACGTCATAGATCGTTTCGGCGGGAAAAGGTCATTATTCGGAATGACACGCGCAATCTGGGTCGACCATTCGATTTAAGAAACGGGCGTGGGAAGGGGAAATTTGTTCAAACTTCGGTTACGGAAAATTGTTCTGTATTCGTTTAAAGACATAGATTCAAACGTATCCTAAGAGAATATTATATCGGCGATTTTGAGGAAAAAATAGTCAGGTCATATATTTGGACAAATCTGGTTAAGGTAGTTCTGCCGTAAAGTCAGAATCGTCAGATAATGATCAAATTATTACAAACAATTTTTCCCGTTGTCTGCATCAATTGCATACAATTTTATCAACATTCACCACATGAAACCCGAGCTATTTTTTCCAAACTTTTGTTAAATGATGTTTGCAGATATATGAACTATGAGTTTTCAGCAAAATTTGATATCGAATATCTCGGGTTTTACGTTGAGAAATTTTATGAGAATGTGTATACTTGACGAAGCCAAAGTGAACAATATTTGGTTCATTTTTTACCAAATTCTCACGATTGATTAAAACACTGTCATTAAATAATGAATAATTGTTTGAACAAATGTTCAAAATTATGGCATAATAATTTGTTATGGAACAAGATAAAAGGAAACATAAATTATACATATAAATATTTTAATTTAAAATACATTATTATATTTTTTAGTTTGTACAGAAAATGAAAATTTTTGACAAATGTTTTGTTTTCATTTATTTATAATTTTATTTAGTTTTATTAGTAGTTTTTTCTAAACTGCTAATTAGATAGATAGATATGTAGATAATCTTTATCTATATATATATATAGATAGATATATAGATAAAAAAGATATATAGTTTAATAAGTCCTGGGATAATCCCGTAATGGAATGAACTGAAATTAGCTCGATCTGCAAAAAGTCTCTGAAAGTATCGTTTCATTTTTTTTAAATTTCACAATTTGATTTAAAACATTGGAAATTTAATTTTGGAAATCTGAAACACGTGTCAAGGTATAAAAAAAGAACTATCCACACGTTTAGAGTTTTGCAGAGTCTTCCAAATTTTTTGCACGGTTTCAGAACATTAGCGAACCTTATTCAGAGATTATATTTTTAATCTCTCTTATTAAACAGTGCAAACAAATTGCGGTTAAAGTTACATGCATCATATGCAGGTAATTCATAGTTGTAGGGCGAGAGTGAGTCGGGCAGGACGAGACATGATGAGAGATGAATGGACAATCCGAAGGGGAGGAGCAATGGCGTCATTGAGTGGCATGCAGCTCGTCGAGATGAGTAATGCGACAAGGAAGATGAATAGAAAACTTGTGTATTTTGATGAGGACTCTGGCGTCAAATTATTGAGTTCACAGACTTCATCGGATTTCACGTGATTGTAGTCAAAAGAATCGCAGAGAGGATATTACAGTTTAGCGTTACATTTCATATTCTGCCGCAAATGAAGAAGTCAGAGTTGTTCTTTGTTCTTTGCAGCCGTTGAATTAGTTCGCAATGAATTGTAGATGTCACGGAGATATTAATTAATTGATTACGATTTGCGTTTCAGAAGGATGCGATGTTTCCATTGGAGTGCGAAAATGAGTAATGCCGTTTAAATTCAGTTTTGATGAAATGTTAGTTAGCTGAAAGTATTTAATAAAAGTACTTCGTTGTCGTAAAAACGGAGAGATGTTTGAAATTGTTGCCGCTCTGACTACTGCAAAGTTTTCAGATGGTTTAGTTAATCTAACCTTGACACGCATGACCTTGCTATAATCAGGTTACAGCGAGAGAATAACTTAGATGTGAAGTTTGCGGAGATTTGCTAAGCCTAATTTGCAAATTACAGTTTGCGCCAATTAATGTCTGGACACATAACTATTGGATGCAGTGTGTTAGTGAAATTGATCTGTAACTTTTTTGTACGATGGTAACTTTTGGGTACTTATTGTTTCTGCGAAATAGGAACACGTTGCGTTGCAGGGGGTATAGTCTGCTCTGCTATTTCTGAGCACAAAACAGTATGATTAATATAATCGTATTCATTTCAAAATAACTCGCGAAATTGTAGGGAGAATAATTGTGTGGGAATGTCAAGAATGCGCCGTTACCACTGAGATTACTAAGATGTAAGATTCAGCAGAACATTTTCATTATGACCTAAAAAATTATTGTTTGACCAATATGAAAACTGGAAGATTGTTTACGAAACGAAAGTCTCGTGTAGTAATTATGAATAGGCTTTTAATTAGGTGGAATTTCATGAAATTCTTTAAGTTTCAATTATTTCAAGAGAAATAAAAGTAGAATCTATTGAAATCTATATTTGAATGCATTTAAAACATATCTAATACATACTCAAATTATAAGAATCTCATCTCGATGATAGATGGTCGATGTGGACGATTTCGGTTGAAATAACTTATTTCCTCCTGGAATCGGGATCTAAGCATCATAGTTGTCCGCATCACGAGATATCATCGAGTTGAAGTTCGATTCGCAACACTGAAACAATTAAAAAATTCGTTAAATAATTTTCTCGTTCTTCTATATACAAAAAATTATCTCCGCTCCGAATTCCAGCGAGTTTCAAAATGCCATTTAATGAAAATCGCAACAATTATGAGCATTGTGTACTTGTATCAAATTTTGAAAATTGATAATTACGAAGGAATGCCTGTTGGGGTATCGGCTAAAATTTAGTTCGGAGTGAAGAGTAATACAATCGCATTAACGCAATTATACAATCCCGGTTGCGAATTATCGTGTTTGGCGAAACAACTTAAAAAGTAATTTCCACGCAATTCGATGCATGTAATAATTATGAAATGGTAATGTTAAATTATCATATTAATACCAGTCGTGCATAAGTCGCAAAAAATGTTAAACTACTCGATCCCAGACCTAAAAACATTTATTAGCTGGTTTACACCTGATTTAAAATCTACATATAATACATGTCCATTAGTGTTTCAAACTCATGTATATTCAGTTCATATACTACATTCATCTATACAACAGAATACATATGAAAACGAGAACATTACATGCCGTAAAAGTTTCAATCGAAATCTGGACAGTTCACCAAAAACCACGACTTCTCCCATAATCAATAATTCCTTCCGAATCTGCCGGCATTCCGGCGTAACTCCCTCTGCGTCGTCCGCATTCTGAAATATTAACTGACTGAAACCTTCACCCTGAACCGTCGCCTCCGATAGCGAAGGTACGAAACTCTTACACAAGATTATTACGCGCAATCTCCAGGGATTAATATTGCACAACCCGAACTGCATTTCAGTGACATAACAAGCCCTGTCGAGCATGATACATAATTTTTGCATTCGCCTGCACCGCGTCGTTGATGACTCGATTATATATAGTTTGGGTTTAGGTTGCAAATGCCTCCGCAGTTGCGTTATTCCATCGAGCAATAACAATGTCACTCTGATAGCTTTCACGTGTCTGAACTCGACCTGCGCGGTTAACTATCGTATCGCCTTTCCGGAAGGGAGGAAATGCCGGATAAACGCGGGAAAGGGGGAAGGGCAGAGTTCCCGGCAGAAATTTATTCATTAGCGAATCAATATTGTCCGAATCGGTCGGCGGAACTTTTTATTGATAATCTTATTTCCGTGACACGGATTACGCTACTTTTACTTGATCATCGCTATCGATTTCAGGCTTATAAACACATGTGGCGTACCTACTTTGCTGAAAAGGCATGACCTCGTGACGTACACGAGCGACAACTAGGCCGATGCTGCGTCAGGCTGGCCATTAGACGTCGCTCGGACGGCCGATTGGATCGCGATCCTGCGGCTCGTTTGCATTGATCGGGTTCGCGGGCGACGATCTGTTTGTTTTGAAAAGAAAGACGAGCTAATCTTTTATTTTTATTGAACGGACTGTCGTTTATGATTTGCTGGGTTCTATCCTCCTCAGATCCTAAGCTATTTTGAAGTGGTTTTCAAAGTTACTGAAACAATTTCGAAATTTTTCGGAGAGAGAAAGTTGGGAAACTTTCTATATGGGGTCGTTTTTTCTTTGCAGAATAGTTTAAATGTCTGAAGGACTATCTTTGAAGAATTATTTGTAGGAATGTTTCCTTCCGAAGTTACGAGGAAAGCTGGGGAAAGGATTTTAACAATTTTTTTAAATTGTTGAAATCTAATTAAGATTGAAATCCGTGTTGTCGCAAATATGGCTGTTTCTTATTGCAGCAATCAAAACTAAGGTAGTCGTTACTGGAATGATTAACAATTATTTCTTTAGTGCAGATCATAATCGAATGTCTGCGTCATTAAGGCAACGCAGTTAAAGCAGCAGTAAAGAAGTTATCGCGCATTGTTGAAACAAAGATTGTCAAAGATT
The DNA here is from genome assembly GCA_022817645.1 of Ceratoteleas bidentatus. Taxonomy (NCBI): domain Eukaryota; kingdom Metazoa; phylum Arthropoda; class Insecta; order Hymenoptera; family Scelionidae; genus Ceratoteleas; species Ceratoteleas bidentatus. The sequence continues at coordinate 8,272 of JABFPB010004833.1, forward strand.
TGATTAAAACAAAGATTGTCAATCAGCGCCAGGAAAAATTCGATTGTCTTTGTTAAATGGAGTGCTAATCATTTTTCCTGCCCCCGAATAGGAAGGAAATTTGAATTTGCTTTCGCTTCGCCGAGATCCTTTTATTATTTAGAAACCCAGTCAGCCCCTGATCTGTCGCTTTTCGAGATACTCCTGTGGCTGCCTAAATCACTAAGGTATAAAGTCACCCACGTCTAATATATACTGGGGCAGATTACGTTTAATGACTGGAAGACTTAGGTTCCGATTTTCACTGGACTTTGAAATGTAGATGGGTCACGACATGTGCATCCAACTTCATGTCAAAGGGGGACGAACGAACCAGTTGATAGCTTTGAGATTTTAGACAGCGTATCTCAGACTTGACATGTCTGACAATTTGCAGATAATGTGATTTAAATTATCAATACTTATTTATTAATTATCATTTTCTCTTATTTTATGGCAGTCTTCATACGATGATCTAACATTGATGGTCGACTGAAAACTGCAATTTTTTTAAATCCCAACTCTCTTACTGTGAATTCTCTTGTGTTTCAAATTATGTTTTCCAGATGAGAAAATTCATGTTTTTGATACAACACTATCAATTTGACTTCCCTGATTCTCAACTGCTAAAACTCTCTCGATATATCTGGAAAGTTGCCTCGTCCTCCATTTTTACGTTGCTATTTGGGCGGAATAAGGTTAGAGGGCGCAGGAGTCAGGGGAGTTGGGAGCCAATTTCATCGCGGCATTTTCTCCTCATCGTCGCAACCGCCGCCACAAAGTTCGCCATTCCTTAAAAAGGTGTATCCCGTCAGGATGTATCTATATACGGATATCTTTACAGCACCCTCGAGTGCAAAGGATTCCAATCTAATCCTATTTCTCGCCGGACACATTCCTGAGGGCGTCGCGGTCGTGTTATTGTCTCGATAATTTATTTCTGGGAAATTTGAATCCTGTTACCGGTCCATTAAGCTGCCCTTCAGTGCGAATCCATTGAAAAAGCGAATGAGACGTCGTATGGATGATGCATGGATTCTTTATTGATTATCAACGGATATAGAAATCTCGACTATCTTCGCTGAATAACTTCCCTAAAACTTACATCCGAGTGATGGATGGCAATTACACTATTCCAAAGAAAGATTCGGGAAAAACTATTCATTTTAATTAGACTTGTCAAATGCATTTTTGAATTTGCGTACATTTCATAAACTATTTTCTATTATAATATTGTGTATAAAATAAAAAAATCAGTTTATTTTTTCATCAATTCATAAATACCTTGAATTTCATGAAAAATGCTGTAAAATATGTGGTTGTCCAACACATATTTTACGGCCTTTGGCTTTTTAATACACACTTTTATTAGTGTTATGATAGCTTCTTTCAACCGTTTCTCGCATTTTTCACGCAGACAAATTCTCCAGAAGACGACCACTCTTCTCTTTCATTTTCTACTCGAACAACCAACGCAGTTCCACGCTCTAATTGCCATGTCTTTCCTTCCTCAAGCCCTGTAGCTACAAAGAAAAATCTTGCCGGCGAACAATGAAAGATAAGAACCGGTAAACTGACCCTCCTGTCTTTTCAAGCTCGCAGTTAATAATGTGCCAGCGTACCGTTTGTTTTGAAGAAGCGACCAAAAATAATAGCCGGACTTGTTGCGCCGCGGAAACGGGCGCAGAGCGATCTGCAGGGCCGCGGCCCCGCCACTTTCATAATTCAATTCCGCGGGCCGTCTCTCTGTTGACTCGGGCAACATGAATAATTCGTGCGTCCGCCATCAATTTCTTTCGCCGCGTTCATTTTGCGCTTCTTTTGTATAATCAGCCGCAAAATGTCACTGCCGACGAAAAAATGGCCGCAGTCTGGTCCATTGTAGCGCCGAACATTTTCATCCGGGAATACATTTTCTTTGTTTCGAAAATTCAATGAGCTTCATTCCTGCAGATTTCGAGCTGTTCGCGACGTCAGTCATTCGGGAATAAAAAAGTTCAAACAACTGCGACTCAGGTGTAGTTGAAAAAGGTAAATATTTGTGGCAGCTCGGGGTAAACAAAAAGTTGCGACGACGTGTCATTAGCGACGCACATAGTTTAGTGAACTGCGTACTTCTGCCGGCTAAGTATCGACCGGATTGTGGCGATGAAGCGCGCTTCTATCCAGCACCTTCTACTTCGGGTGATAAAAATTTAGAGGAAGTCAGGCGATACAAATTTAGAGAGGGTTTGGAGAGAAAAATATGAATTCTTACGCAGATGAGTTTTTGTTATAAACAATTGTTCGTTTAGAATCAAGATCCAGTTTGAGGAGGAAAATTGAAAACTGTCTGTCGGAGAGTGGTGATTAAAAATGTTGTTATTCGTAGGAGTAACTTAAGTCGGTGGCCTTGAACCCGTGACTTTTATACCTTGGCTCTTAAACTTGAGTCTTTAACGTCTGATCGTTAGCGCCTAATTGCGGACTTTTAGTAATTATTCTATAACCTTACGTCCTAAAATTCTGAACCTGATATAGGACCATCGACCCTAGGCCCTACAGTGTTATAGTCGACGAGTTCGTAAGTATGGCGCTTTATTAATCTAGTTAATTTATGTGACTATAGCATCCTCTCAAGTTAATTCGTAGCATCACAATAACATCCACCCATGTCCAATTAAGAAACGTAACATTTTCCAGCCCAACTAGAATAATTGAATAACCGTCAGTGTAGGAGTGAATTTTGTCGAAAAATCCGCGGCTGACCGAAGCTGGTTGGCAGAGTCGGGACTTTACAGCCAACTTGCCACATCGACGCGACGCGACCGTGACGTTACCATGGAAAAATGATTAGCAGTGCGGTTAAATGTTTGCTGTCGAGCAAGGCCGCTAAATAAACGTAACTAAGATCTAACTGAGGTGCGGCGCGCAGTTTCCCCAGGGAAAAATAGCGCCGCCACCGGAACATAAAAACTCGACAGTCATATCAGCTGCGCTGCACTTATATATTTCACCCTGGCACTCGGGTTATATTGCTCGGTTAATTGAATATTACGAGGTGCAATTTTTCGCGTTAATTACGAACGGAAAAATAAGATAATTATAACTGTCTCCAAATCAACTTGTATAATATGTATAGCATGTTTCTGATTCATGTCAGTGATTTAGGGGAATTAGCGTAGGATGAGAGAAACGAACTGTGGTCGATTTCTCAACCAGTTTTAAAGATATTTTACTAAAAGAGTGAAAGGAAAATGTATTTATAAATTACTATTGATGAAACGTTAATTATCCTGAAAATAACATCGTTTTCATTTAAGTTTTGATCATTTTGGTCGAAAACTGATCGTGATTTGATCAAATATGAATTCAATCAAAACATGATTTGATCGAATCTCTATTGATTTATAACTAAAAATGATCAAAACGCATTCGGATAGGTCCTTATTTTTAGGTCGATCCATTGTTATCAATATTTGAAAACATTTTTGGTTGGTTTTTCGTCAGGAAGAGGATAAAAAATTGCATTTATAGCCTATTTTTTATCTTCTAAAAGCATTTAATCTTTCTCCAAACCAATAGATGTTTACTTCAACAACATATTTGTTTGTTTTAATATCGAAAAACACTGAACCGAACAGAATCCCTTTTTACATCTCGTTGCCTCCGACAGTATTAAAAATTAAGTTCCCGGGTATTATCTTTGTTCGCGAAATTTCGCGTTTCATGAATTTTGAATGGTCGTTAAAATCAAACGCAACTTATCAATTTACAGCTGATGGCTTTTGAATGGCGCTTTATTCATAGCCGCCACTTTTAAACAGGCTGCGACGCATTAGCCGACCCCACGGCGATTTCATGTTTTCTTCGCGATGACGATCAATAGCGATGCTACCTGGAGTCATAACTCCGCGATAAACTCGAACTGTCTGACGGCGGGGCGATTACTCAATCTCTGATGAAATATTGCAAAGACGAGTGGCCCGTTTAATACGATCTCAATGAAGAAAGCAGATGCTGATAAGCGTCGCGAAAAATGACGATAACCACTCTTCGTAATGGAGAATGAATGAACACCCATTTCAAGCTGGCGGAGCCAAGGGAGAAAAACGAGCTCGCCGGCAATGGAGCGATTTTTAAGTACTGATTAAGTGCCCAATTATTGTAGCGAACTGTTTCGTCTGTTTCTGTCGCATTTTTTAAAATGTTATTTTATTAAAAATAAAATATTAAATAATAAGAAACAAATTCCGCAGGATATTTCGCAGGATAATTATTACACGCTCCGTCGAGTTCCGATGAATTTTGAATTGAATATTGCATCCGCAGCTTTAATTAACGATGATTTCGGATAATGCAATGACGTCAACTTAACAATGCTCGTAATTAAACTACAGACGAATGACACCGATCGATGGACGCACCCCATTGCCGAGGCCATTTTTCGCGCTGCATTTCGCGACGCACTCCGGAAAAACGTTAAACGAACAAAAAATCTGAAGAACTGACAGGTTTTTCGAGTTAAGTCAACATATCAAAATTCACGACGTGTTGGAATTTCTTATCGTTATATCTCAGATTTACATACATGAATATTTTGATATACGTCGATACTTACAAGAAGGTAAAATTCACTGGAATGATGCAGATGTTTTAAAAATATCGTAAAACTATTTACATCAGATTCAGTATTATCTAACAAATTTACTTTACAATTTATCTCTAAAAAATTCATTCATTTCGATTGAATTGTGCTAAAACTCGCATTTGTATTAATCGGATTAAATCAGAACATTGTCCATGCTAACCTTTTAATATTTAACGAATATCCTTCAGTTTCGAATTTTAACACAAAATCTTTCGGTCTAATTCCAACGTGTTACATATGTAAAACTCACACTCCCACATACATATAGACATATTTATTGAAATAGACATATTTCTATATGTCAGTTTAACACATGTTTTTTCCGGTGCAATTGGCGGATTCATTCGGAACGAGAGTATCGCTGTGAGCGGCCGACTGAATTGCCCTTTTGTCGGTGTAAGCATCTTGTTGCCCGCGCGCCTGAGCGCACACGCCGCCGATCAAACGCACGAAACAATGGTGTGTTAATTAATTAAATAACAAAGCGAACGGGCTCTTTTGACGGCGAGGACCATTCGAACGAGTCGCGCGAACCAATGCTTAATTAAAGTTCGCAAAGTCCGACGCGCTTCGGATATTTCGCGGAGCGCATCAGAAAGTTGACGCAATCTCAGATGGCCGAGCAGAATTCTCTGCATCTGGTATTCGACTTCTCCGGAGCCATTTTAAAGCCCAACGAGGTGGAACGTGTTTTTTCTAATTAAGTTGAAAAAGGTAATTTTTCGAACTCGTAACGAAAGTGGCGTTTTTCAGACTCTTAGACTTAGATTAAACCGTATAGAAAATTGAAGCTTTCTGTACTTTTATCTGCTGAGACAGATAAAAGTACAGAAAGCCTTTGTACGAATTACACAGCGTATTGTAATTTTATATATAAAGTGTAAAAACGCATATTGCAAGTTATTCCAGGTTAGAATCGTTCGTTAATGAGAATCTGCGATAAACAATCTTTCATTTTCAGATTATTAAAAAATATGACAAACTAAATAACGCATGTTGAACTAGATCATGTTTTCGTAATTATAAAACGAAATACTGCGTTCGTTAAAAATACATAAAAATAGTTCATTTAGACTAAAAACAATCTAGACAATTCAGTTAATTTAGAAATTTAGAAAAATTTAGTTTAGAAAAAAGATGAACAAATCGATTTATGAAATTCACAGGCCGTTTCACGTAATCATTACATTATATAATCAATGAAAAAGGGTACGATCTACACTGTAAAAAAAAACCCTTTGTATGCATATGGACAATTGCACAGCTTATTCTGAACTTGTACAACTTTTATGTAAAATTGCACAGTG
>JABFPB010004834.1:0-14223 GCA_022817645.1 Ceratoteleas bidentatus
AAAGCGGAAAAGAGTTTGATGATCCGACTTTCCGTAAGCGGCGGTCATTTGTTTGTTGATGTTATAGTTTGTAAACAATTTCTCCATCGATTTGGCCAATCTCGCGAAGATCGTATTTTTTTTACTTTAGACACAACACGGAAATAAACAAACAAAGCGGAAAAGAGTTGGATGATCCGACTTTACACAAGCGGCGGTCATTTGTTTTTTGATGTTATTGTATGAAAACATTTTTTTCATCGATTTCGCCAATGCCCCTCAGAGGATTTTTTTTTATTTAGTTACAACACGGAAATAAACAATCAAAGTGGAAAAGAGTTTGATGATCCGACTTTCCACAAGCGGCGGTCATCTGTTTGTTGACGTTATTGTTTGTAAACATTTTTTCCAAATTTTTAGCCAGTGTCCCACCGAGGATAATTGTTTCTGTTTTACTTTCTAAATGCCATTAAAGAAACAATGCGGAAAAGTGTTTGATGATCCGAATTTCAGAAAGCGGCGGTCATTTGTTTGGTGAGTCTATGGTTTGTAAACATATTTTCCATCGATGTGGCCAATGTCCCGCATAGGATATTTTTTTTACTTTAGTTACAACATGGAAATGAACAGACAAAGCGGAAAGAGTTTGGTGATCCGAATTTCAGAAAGCGGCGGTCATTTGTTTGGTGATGTTATGGTTTGTAAACATATTTTCCATCGATTTGGCCAATGTCCCGCAGAGGATGTATTTTTTACTTTAGTTACAACACGGAAATAAACAAAGTGGAAAAGAATTTGATGATCTGACTTTCCGCAAGGGGCGGTCATTTGTTTGTAGATGTTATTGTTTGTAAACATGTTTTCCATCGATTTCGTCAATGTCCCGCAGAGGATTTTTTTTATATTTAGTTACAACACGGAAATAAACAAACAAAGTAGAAAAGTGTTTGATCACCCGACTTTCCACAAGCGGCGGTCATTTGTTTGTTGATGTTTTTGTTTGTAAACATTTCTTTCATCGATTTCGCCAATGTCCCGCAGAGGATTTTTTTTAAATTTAGTTACAACACGGAAATAAACAATCAAAATGGAAAAGAGTTTGATGATCCGACTTTCCGCAAGCGGCGGTCAATTGTTTGTTGATGTTATTGTTTGTAAACATTGTTTCCATATTTTTGGCCAATGTCCCGCAGAGGATATTTTTTTTACTTTAGTTACAATACGGAAATATACAAACAAAGTGGAAAAGTGTTAGATGATCCGAATTTCCACATCGGCGGTCATTTGTTTGTTGATGTTATTGTTTGTAAACATTTTTTCCATACTTTTGGCCAATGTCCCGCCGAGGATAACTTTTTTACTTTAGTTACAACATGGAAATAAACAAACAAAGTGGAAAAGAGTTTGATGATCCGTCTTTCCGCAAGCGGCGGTGATTTGTTTGTTGATGTTATTGTTTGTAAACATATTTTCCATCGATTTGCACAATGTCCCGCACAGGATATTTTTATTCCTCTAGCTACAACACGGAAATCAGCAAACAAAGTGGAAAAGAGTTTGATGATCCGACTTTACACAAGCGGCGGTCATTTGTTTGTTGATGTTATTGTTTGTAAACATTTTTTCAATCGATTTGGCCAATCTCGCGAAGATCATTTTTTTTTACTTTGGTTACAACTCGGAAATAAACAAACAAAGCGGAAAAGAGTTGGATGATCCGAAATTCTGCAAGCAGCGGTCATTTGTTTGTTGATGTCATTGTTTGTAAACATTTTTCCATCGATTTGGCCAATGTCCCGCAGAGGATATTTTTTTTACTTTAGTTACAACACGGAAATTTACAAACAAAGCGGAAAAGAGTTTTATGATCCGACTTTCCGCAAGCGGCGTTCATTTGTTTGTTGATGTTATAGTTTGTAAACAATTTTTCCATCGATTTGGCCAATCTCACGCAGATCATATTTTTTTATTTTAGTTACATCACGGAAATAAACAAACAAAACGGAAAAGAATTTCATGATCCGACTTTCCGCAAGCGGCGGTCATTTGTTTGTTGATGTTATTGTTTGTAAACATTTTTTCCATCGATTTGGCCAATGTCCCGCAGAGGATATTTTTTTTTACTTTAGTTACAACATGGAAATAAACAAACAAAGTGGAAAAGAATTTGATGATCCGACTTTCCACAAGCGGCGGTCATTTGTTTTTTGATGTTATTGTATGAAAACATTTTTTCCATCGTTTTAGCCAATGTCCCGCAGAGGATAATTATTTTTACTTTAGTTACAACACGGAAATTTACAAACAAAGCGGAAAAGAGTTTGATGATCCGACTTTCCGTAAGCGGCGGTCATTTGTTTGTTAACGTTATTGTTTGTAAACATTTTTTCCATCGATTTGGCCAATGTCCCGCAATGGATATTTTTTTCTCTACTTACAACACGGAAATAAACAAACAAAGCGGAAAAGAGTTTTATGATCCGACTTTCCGCAAGCGGCGGTCATTTGTTTGTTAACGTTATTGTTTGTAAACATTTTTTCCATCGATTTGGCCAATGTCCCGCAGAGGATATTTTTTTAATTCAGTTACAACATGGAAATGAACAAACAAAGTGGAAAAGCGTTTGGTGAGCCGACTTTCCGCAAATGACGATCATTTATTTGTTGATGTTATTGTTTGTGAACTTTTTTTCCATCGATTTGTCAATGTCCCGCAGAGGATATTTTCTTTACTTTAGTTACAACATGGAAATAAACAAACAAAGTGGAAAAGCGTTTGATGATCCGACATTCTGCAAACGGCGGTCATTTGTTTGTAGATGTTAATGTTTGCAAACATTTTTTTTCATCGATTTGGCCAATGTCCCGCAGAGGATATTTTTTTTTACTTTAGTTACAACACGGAAATAAACAAACAAAGCGGAAAATTGTATGATGATCCGAATTTCAGCAATCGGCGGTCATTTGTTTGTAGAAGTTATAGTTTGTAAACAATTTCTCCACCGATTTGGCCAATCTCCCGCAGATCATATTATGTACTTTAGTTACAACACGGAAATAAACAAACAAAGTGGAAAAGAGTTTGATGATCCGAATTTACACAAGCGGCGATCATTTGTTTGTTGATGTTATTGTTTGTAAACTATTTCTCCATCGATTTGGCCAATCTCGCGAAGATCATATTTTTTTACTTTAGTTACAACACGGAAATAAACAAACAAAGCGGAAAATATTTGGATGATCCGAAATTCCGCAAGCAGCGGTCATTTGTTTGTTGATGTCATTGTTTATAAACATTTTTCCATCGATTTGGCCAATGTCCCGCATAGGATATTTTTTTTACTTTAGTTACAACACGGAAATAAACAAACAATGCGGAAAAGGATTTCATGATCCGACTTTCCGCAAGCGGCGGTCATTTGTTTGTTAACGTTATTGTTTGTAAACATTTTTACCATCGTTTTAGCCAATGTCCCGCAGAGGATAATTATTTTTACTTTAGTTACAACACGGAAATTTACAAACAAAGCGGAAAAGAGTTTTATGATCCGAATTTCAGAAAGCGGCGGTCATTTGTTTGTTGATGTTAATGTTTGTAAACATTTTTTCCATCGATTTGGCCAATGTCCCGCAGAGGATATTTTTTTTTACTTTAGTTACAACACGGAAATAAACAAACAAAACGGAAAAGAGTTAGATGATCCGAATTTCAGAAATCGGCAGTCATTTGTTTGTTGATGTCATTGTTTATAAACATTTTTTCCATCGATTTGTCAATATCCCGCATAGGATAATTTTTTTTACTTTAATTACAACATGGAAATAAACAAACAAAGCGGAAAATTGTATGATGATCCGAATTTCAGCAATCGGCGGTCATTTGTTTGTAGATGTTACAGTTTGTAAACAATTTCTCCATCGATTTGGCCAATCTCCCGCAGATCATATTGTATACTTTAGTTACAATATGGAAATAAACAAACAAAGTGGAAAAGAGTTTGATGATCTGACTTTACACAAGCGGCGATCATTTGTTTGTTGATGTTATTGTTTGTAAACAATTTCTCCATCGATTTGGCCAATCTCGCGAAGCTCATATTTTTTTACTTTAGTTACAACACGGAAATAAACAAACAAAGCGGAAAATAGTTGGATGATCCGAAATTCAGCAAGCAGCGGTCATTTGTTTGTTGATGTCATTGTTTATAAACATTTTTCCATCGTATTGGCTAATGTCCCGCATAGGATATTTTTTTTACTTTAGTTACATCACAGAAATAAACAAACAAAACGGAAAAGAATATCATGATCCGACTTTCCGTAAGCGGCGGTCATTTGTTTGTTGATGTTATTGTTTGTAAACATTTTTTTCATCGATTTCGCCAATGTCCCGCAGAGGATAATTTTTTTACGTCAGTTACAACATGGAAAAAAAACAACATGGACAAGAGTTTGATGATCCGACTTTCTGTAAGCGGCGGTCATTTGTTTGTTAACGTTATTGTTTGTAAACATTGATTCCATCGATTTGGACAATGTCCCGCAGAGGATAATTTTTTTAATTTTGGTTACAACACGGAAATAAACAAACAAAGTGGAAAAGAGTTTGTTGATCCGACTTTCCACAAGCGGCGGTCATTTTTTTGTTGATGTTATTGATTGCAAACATTTTTTTCATCGATTTCGCCAATGTCCCGCAGAGGATATTTTTTTTTTACTTTAGTGACAACATGGAAATAAACAAACAAAGTGGAAAAGCGTTTAGTGAGCAGAGTTTCCGCAAGTGGCGGTCATTACTGTGTTGATGTTTTTGTTTGCAAACATTTTTTCATCGATTTGGCCAATGTCCGGCCGAGGATAATTGTTGTTATTTTACTTTCTAAATGCCATTAAAGAAACAAAGCGGAAAAGAGTTTGATGATCCGAATTTCAGCAAGCGGCGGTCATTTGTTTGTTGATGTTATTGTTTGTAAACATATTTTCCATCGATTTGGCCAATGTCTCGCAGAGGATATTTTTATTCCTCTAGTTACAACACGGAAATAAGCAAACAAAGCGGAAAAGAGTTTGATGATCCGACTTTCCGTAAGCGGCGGTCATTTGTTTGTTGATGTTATAGTTTGTAAACATTTTTTCCATCGATTTGGCCAATGTCCCGCAGAGGATATTTTTTTTCTCTACTTACAACACGGAAATAAACAAACAAAGCGGAAAAGAGTTTTATGGTCCGACTTTCCGCAAGCGGCGGTCATTTGTTTGTTGATGTTATTGTTTGTAAACAATTTCTCCATCGATTTGGCCAAACTCGCGAAGATCATATTTTTTTTACTTTAGTTACAACACGGAAATAAACAAACAAAGTGGAAAAGCGTTTGGTGAGCCGACTTTCCGCAAGTGGCGGTCATTTTTGTTTTGATGTTATTGTTTGTAAACATTTTTTCCATTGGTTTGTCAATATCCCGCAGTGAATAATTTTTTTACTTTAGTTACAACATGGAAATAAACAAACAAAGCGGAAAAGAGTTTTGATAAAAAGTTTGCGTTTGGTTAGCGGGTAAGGTGTTTCCAGGACGAAATCATTAAAGCTGAATTCGTCAAGACTTGGGGACCATTTTATTCCCAAGACTTTCAATTCTGATTCCTCAAAAAGATCTACTGCTGTAGCGTGCGAATGCTCCCCTACAGGAATTTTTTGTAACAATTCAGGCGAATTGCTAGACCACTTGCGTAAGTTCAACGCCGCAGTAGACAATAATTTGCAGAGTTCAATTCTCGCTTCATTTGTTTGTTCCAGTGTTGACCCACCAAACAGTAAGTCGTCTACATAAATCTGGCTTTTCAAGATTTGAGAGGCGATTGGATAATCCGCTGCACCTATTTTGCTTAGTTCAAGCATTATTCTGTTTGCCAGAAACGGAGCACAAGTTGTGCCGTACGTTACCGTGTTCAGCTGAAAAGCTTTGAATTCTTTGGCGGGCGAATCTCGCCAAAGAATACACTGAAATTTTCTATCATCTGGATGAATCAAAATTTGTCTGAACATTTTTTCTACGTCTGCTACCAAGTTTAGAATTTTGAAGCTGATTTAACTCGAAGATATTTCTGAGATACGCATTGATTACGACACAGAGTTGCAACTTTGTTGTCGTAATGCTCAGTTAGAGTGTTCCAGGCTATTTCAAAATTCTGGTCAGTTATTGAAAGGTCCTCAACAAGGCTGTGTTCCGTGTCCAGTGAGACTAACAAATATTGGAACTTTTGAGCTCCAGACAGATATTTGTTGTCTTTTACTGCTGAGGAGAATAAATCGGCAAAGTTCGCCAAATTTTTATAATTTGGGTAGAGTTAGTTCGGGCAATTTTATTAGTACTGGAGGACTTAAATTCTGCACTGCTTCTTCTTAATATTCGTTGCCCTTTTTTGTTAAGAGTGAAAGAGATATTTTCTTTCACCCGTGGAACAATGTCGTTCGGCTAGTCCGAAACGAAGCTGACGGCCTAAGGTTGACCGGATTGCCGGACATTTCGCAAAACAATGTCAGCGCGCGAAAGCTTCGCGCTTTATAAAGAGTGGCGACCTGAATCTAGCGACGCGGCGCGGCAAGCAAAAGAAAGTACCGCACAACCAAGCACTTCGCTGACAGGCAAAGGCGCCTGGCACCCACGCGAAGGCCGCGGGGGTAAAATGGACAGGTGCGGCAAGGGGGCTCGCGTCTAAAAATAGACGGCCGGCGCTTCAGCGTTACCGCGTGTAACGGAACGGCGCGAAATCCCGAAATCGTCGCGTAGACCTATCGCTCAAACGGTGAGTCACGCGCAAACAAAACAAAGGTGCGCGTAAACAAAAGCAATAGGCGCAATCGAAACGCCAAAATAAGGCAATAACCGAGAATACTCGCGCGCCAAGAAAGATCTCGACCTTTCATGCTTTACAGGTACCAGCAAAATTCAAATACTGGGGATTTTGCAAAAAGGATCCCGCAGATTATACGTTTGGTTTTGTACCAAATAGTCAATATCCGTTATAAATAACTGCGTTACGTTGTCGGGAAGATAATGTTTTTCTTTGAATATACCCGTCGGCATTTAATTTTTTAATCCTATATTAATTAGTTGCTTACTTAATTTCAGAAATGTATTTAACAGCATATATGCAATTATTACAAACGGCTCTTATTACAAACTGTATGTGCAAAAATTGTTTTTTTTATTACAATTGTTAGTTACGTAAATTTGTAGCTGTAAAATTTGAAAACAGGTTATCGTAAATTTAAAGAAACCTTACAAAATATTACAGTTTTAATAATATAATTAAACATATTTATACGATTTAAATAAATGTTATATATCACGACTGAGTTAAATTTTAGTTATTTAAATTGTTTTAATATTATTTATATAATATTTACATCATACTGGTATAGGTTTTGAAACAAATAAGTATAAATCTGGCCATCAGAAAATAACTCGTGTAATTTCCTTTTTTATTTGTAATAATTACATTAAGTTACCTTTATCCATTTAGCAGTCAATATTATTAGTAAATCATGTGTATTTACATTATTTAAAAATCAAACGAACTTACTTGTAAGTGAAGTTCGATAGAGATAGAGATATATAGAGATTTTTTCCCTCCCGATGGTTTGCTCCACTGTTATATCCGGAGCAAACCATCCTAAGGGATATACCGCCGGTATATCCCTTATAAAATTCAGAGTGTATAATTCCTCGGGGTTGGGAATGCCAGGGTGGGAACCATCGTCTCGAACGAGACTGTACATATATTTACAATCGAACTTATTGTACATATATTTACAATTCTTCAAGAGGATTCAACCTTCTTGAAGACCAGGTCGACGTCCCAAGTCTCGTCGTACTTTGGTTTGGGAGGTCGTAGTCTAAATAGTCCTTTAAATAACCGATTAATATTTTTATTCAGACAGTTTGGGTTCTATTAAACTTAGAGCGGCTCTTGCCGAGTTTAATGTACCGTAACTCGCACCTTCATAATACCTCGCTGAGAGGAACTAATAACCGCGTTGTCACCGATCTAGGCTGAGCCTGATCAGGACTTTCGGAGGTGCGATCTATGAAGGGGACGAAAGAAAAGAACACAGAGTCAAATTGTGTGCTTTATTTAGCAAAACACTCAAAATCACACAGCTGCTCTAATCAGGTGATTCATCTCGCGACATCGTGGTTGGCAAGTCGCTTTGCGTCACAGCTAGTCTTCGCAGTTTCCGTTATGGTCCTCCCATATAAACGCGGGCCTAACCAAGGCCGTCGTCTCTCGCTCCATTTAGGCCTCTGCTTCGAGAAGAATGAACCCTATGACAAATTGAGACCAATATCTCGGTAGGACCGAAATCCATCTGCGCCACCCATCTGCGCCGCGACGCGCCAAACCGCGCCTCCCATCCGCGTTACTCCAAGTCCTGTCACCCATCCACGCCGCCCATCCGCGCCGCGACCCACCAACCTCGCTACACCCGGCTGCGCTCCACGCAACCAAACCACCGCCAGACTCCTCAAAAATATCCTGGCTTCCGTATGTCAGCCTCCGACTCGTCCGAACTTTCGACTTCCCCCAAGTCATAACACTTTTTGAAAATGCAACTGAACAAAAATAAACCCCTTCAATACATCGTTTCGCGACACGCGTCTTCTCGAATAACAAACGGATCAATCATGTTATCAATACAAAACTTTCGCCCCTGGTTCAGCGATGTCGCGTACTGTTTGTACGTAGAATCCGCCAGAGACGCCATTCCATCCCCACTTCGGGGATTCCCCTTTTTAAAAAGGCGCTCCGGATATAACCCCTGCTATCAAGGACAGATGTTTCGCTCTGGGATGAGGTATTGACCTGCAAGGTGACATTAACAAATGGGGTGACGGTTGTAATACAATTGATTCTGTACGTAACAGTGACATAAATAATGGGAACCATGGCTGGTTAGGCCATGATTCCCATTAGGTACCAAGATTATTCCCGTTGCCTTATCGTTAATTACTTTTCTCAATGTTTTGAGTATCAGTGAGAAGGGAGGAAATGCCCAGAAAAATCCCACTGATTCCCAGTTTACAGTAAACGCGTCAATGGTTGTGGCTTCCGGGTCTCTATGCCAAGCGAAATAACTTGCACATTTTGCATCGGCTCTTGACGTGAACAAATCGCATTTTGGTATTCCGAACCTTTCGGTCACCAACTCGTATGCGTAATCAGCCAGTTCCCACTGAGTATCAGTATTCGTAATTCTAGATGCTTCGTCAGCCTCAAAATTATCCCTAGATTTTATATAAGACGCAAATAGCCATATTTGCCTTCTCTCGGCTCATTGCCAAATTTCTTTGGTTATGTCGTTCAACTCCGGGTATTGGACACTTCCCATGTGACAGGAATGACCTCAGTGCCATAAGCACGGCAAGTAACTCCAGCTTATTTAAATGTAACTTGCGCTCTTCTGGTGTCCAAAACCCGTAAGCCTTTTCCCCATTGCACGCAGCACCTCATCCTGTTAAGGAAGCGTCGGAGAATATCTCGAAATCGTACTCGTAAGATCGAATAGGACTTATTACGTGGGCTACCTTCTCCTTCCACCAATCCAATGTTGGTCGCAATTCCTGTGGTAAGATCATATGCGCGTCAAAATTGTTTTTGCTTGTTAGCAGATTTATATAGCGGAGTCTTTCTAGGTCCTTCGTGTAGAGCCTACCGTACGGAACCGCAACACAACAAAAGTTTATGAGCACGACAAAGTTTGATCATTCACGGATGATACAAATCGTTGATCTTAAAAAGGTTTCAATACGCTGTAATACCGCAACTCTCTTATTTTCTGGCAGGGAAAGTGACATTTTCTGCGAGTCGTAGACAATTCCCAAAAATACTATCGATGAGGCTTTAATACGCTTTTTTCATTATTTATCGCGAAACCCAAGGACTCTAAGAGTCGAACAGACTCTGACACATTATTTTTACAACCTGTGGCCGAAGATGCTAGGCAGAGCATCTAGATATCACAGATCTAAATCCTTGTCTACGTAAAGCGTTCACCACGTGCTTCATGAGTTTCGTAAATAAATATGGGGCAACATTAAGGCCGAAGGGTAGGCAGACAAATCCGTAAAGGTTTGATTTAAACAAGAATCTCAAATATTTAGAACTTTCCGATTTGACTGGGATAGTAAAATAAGCGTTTTTCAAATCCACTTTAGCCTGAAAATCATTTTCTGATAACAACAATGTTACTGTTCTTCCGTCCTCCATTTTAAACGATTCGGTTTCGATAAACTGATTAAGGGCTTTCAAATTCAGTACAAGTATAAATTTTCCATTTGATTCCTCCACCAGAAAATAAGGCGAAACAAACTGGTTCTTTAACGGCTTACACAATCGAACTGCTCCTAGCTCCAACAATTCTTTGACGGCTTTATCCACATCCTCCAATGTTTGTAATCCGCTTAACATTGGAGACTCTGGGACCGAATGTTGCCACGGTTTACTCGAGAAGACTATGTCATAACCTCTAATACAATTTAGCACAAATGTGTCCTGCGTTATGGATCGCCAGCGTGATTCAAAATTACGTAGTCTTCCTGCAAACCTTACCTTTAATAACACCGGTGGGAGGATCTCTGGTTTGTTTTGTCTCGCCGAGGACTGGGAGTACGCCTCCGACGAGGGTAGTACTCTTTGAATTTCAGGATCTTTGAATTTTCCTTCGGTCTATAGGCCTGCCTTTGATGACCCTTGTTCCTTGGCAGGCCACTTCCGTGTCCCGGTTGTGCCGGAACTAGCGGAGATCGCTTCGGCTGTTGTTGGGTAGCGAGGAATTCTTTGCCGACGCTGCTCATCAACTTTGATGATTTCAAGCTTTCAGCCAATCCTGACCGAAAAGAAATTAATCGGGTACGGACTTCTCCATCACCTCCTTGTATCTCGTCTCCTTCGCGCCCGGCAATATGAAGGCTCTTCTCGATTTCGATTGTTGGCAATGGGCGTCCGCCAGTAACTTCCCTGCATCGCAAAGGTTACGAAGCATCGTCTTTTTGTCCACTTCGTACTTCGCCCGTATCAACTCTGTTACTCCATGGCTCAAGGCCGATATCGCTGACCTAAGAGTATTTTGGGTTTCGCGCCAATGGTCCCTAGTTCTTGATGCTTCGTTGATCGCAGCCGCAATTTCCGGATTTAATTCCGGCGCTTCTAGGCAGCATTCGCCTTGCCGGATTTATTTCAAGGTTAGTTTGTCTTTGTCCTCTGCTTTCAGATCCTTCTGCATCCAAAATTTTTATCTGGCTGCCAAACTGTTGCCCAGCTCCAACCGATTGGCGACTTCTAGTTCCGGAATGACCCCTATGATATCCAGCATCTCGCTGTCCAGTTGCTCTTCCTCGGAAACCGACGAGCCGGAAGATGAGCTTTTGTCGTCGCCTGAGCCGTCGCCCGAGCCGTTGTCCAGCCGGTGCCCGAGTTTACGCCCGAGCCGACGTCCGAGCAAACAGCCGCGACCTCCTCCACGTAATTTGTGAATTAAAAAGACATAACCTCGATATCTTGTAGGATACGTTACCACGTGCGATCTGTCCTCCCTCTCGTGGAGGCTCATCGCCGTATGGAGGAGGGTTGCCTACATTGAATTGTCAAAGGTGGGTTGTTCGTGATAAGGGTCCGTTGGCGGAGTCACCTCGTTCGGGGTGACTTGCACCCCCTGCACCGGGATGGCTTGCATCCCCTGTACGTTTAAGGCATTTGCGTCGTTTGACCCGGTCTGCCCCGCCGGCATGTCTGATGCTGGCGTGCTATGTTCGACCTGACTGTGAACGACGCCATCGCGTTTGGACCGCTTTGCTATTTTTCTTTGCAACTTCTCGATCTCCGTCTTCCGATTCGGTATCTCGAATTTTCTCAAAAAATACGTGTGACTTGTTCTAGCACAAAGAACGTAATGAGGGATATACCGGCGGAACAGTGGAGCCAAACATCAGGAGGGAAAAAATCTCTCTATATCTCTAAAAGTTGTGACGACATCTAGTGTAAAGTAGCGGTACTACAAGTGAATCGTTGAGAACGAGTCTCATAATATAATCAGTTTATATCTTATAGATTTGTTCAAATATATTATTATGTGTAATATCGACATTCAGATAAGAAGTCGTTGAATGTGCTTCCTTAGCATTAAATCTGCTGTCAGCGTTATGTATACCTGACGTATTTCAGTGACCGCTAATTCATTATTTGTTGGCAGTTTAAACGAATGTTGCACACCCACATTGGTGGAATAGTCCTGAGTTTTTGGATGCTTACACATTCAACGGTTTTACAAACGTTACTCCGTTTTATACCGCAGTACCACATTTAACGGTGCAGTATTCCCACGCGCGAGCACTGAATACAGGTTTAATATGAAAATGTCACATTCCGTATTGGTGCAGTATTCCCACGTTGCTTGCTGGAATACTTACTGCTCTATACGATCTCGGTTACTGGGTAAAGATTTAGTTATGTCGAAATGGAGGATATGACTCGTTACACTTGGACCATTTATATCTTATTCTTTGTTAAGTTCCTTTACACTTTTGACATCACACTACAAAAACAAGTGTCTCATTTTGAAACACTTTGATATAGAAGACACGAGAAGGGTTTTAAAACAAAACGGTTTTACCCAGAAGAAACACCAAAGATGTTTCAGTGTCTCAAAATGAAACACCGATGAGACACCTTCTTTTCTAGTGCACCGTTCAGTTGATTTTTGTATGTTTCGATATTACGAATTTCGAAATACCGTTTCATCGAAATTATCTTGCCATTCATAATTAGTTGACATGAACGACAAAAACCGTACGCTAACGGGGATTCCTTGAATCCAATGATTAGAGCCGAAGCTCGTGAATCCCCAGCAATAAACAATAATAAACTCTTGTATACTTTCTTATCACCATTAACAGTTACAGTTATTCCTTCCGTTTGCAATTTAATAGTATCATTAATAAAAGGTTGCAAAACATTCTTTAACAAATTATCTAGACGTCGTAAACAAGGAACCATATATGCTTTCTCTTTGACTTCGACTGTACCCAGTTTTGATGTCATTTTATCCTTTTTCCAAACATCGACTTTTCCAAGCACTACCTTTGGTCGTATAAAATTTAAATTTTTTTTCAAAAATTTATCAAGTAGATATTTAGTTTTCGCCGAAACAAATGCATCGTGAATAGAATCCTGCTCCTCAAAAATTGTTTTGATTTCATTGAAAAGAATGGATCCATTGAGTTGGTATGCTCGTTTTTTTAGTCTTGCCTGAAAATATTATTTTATATTATATTAATAATTAATAATTCTGAAAATAACATACATTTACTTATAAATGCAACTTTCCCAAACAAAACTGAAAAAAATGTTCTGTGTAATATTAAATCTTTAATATAATTTCTTTGTTTAGTCTTTGTTTAGTAGAACATTTAGAATATAATTATTTTCTAAAATGTAGTGTCTGATTCATGATATATGTGGAATAAAGCACGAATCTGAATCTAAATAATTTATATTGACATATATAAAAAATAAATTTATTCCATAGATTAAAATGTATATTATCTGACTGTAGAATAATCAAAATGGAATACAATAAAAAATTATCAAATTTTCAATATTTTTAGTACAGTTAATAAAATTTCAAATTTCATCTCAGTTATTAAAAGATAAACATTATTGCATATATAGTTGCAGATATTAATTTTCAGATAATTATAATTTTTAACTAACCATTACAGTGGTTTTATACATGCTTAACAGATTGCTCACTTCTACAGTTAAAACATTTATAGCAGTTTGCGATGTCCTGCAAGACTCGCATCCGTTCAGCAAAAATTTACGTACCACGTAATGTCTACGGTACCGGGAATGTCCTCATTCGTCTCATCTAGACAGAATCATTTCGGTAAATTCAGGATCTTATTGAAGTTTTATTTTGATGATAAAAAATCGGATATTTAACGATGAAATATATTTCAGTAATATATACTCAAACGTACCTTCTTGTAAGTTTACTTGATCTTTATTTACTTCTTGAAACTCATGAGACACTTCTATAACATGAGACATTTCTATATCAACCTCCATTGGTTCGCATCCTTTTGTTCTCTCTTCCGAGGGAAAATTATTTTTTCGTTTTGTCACAATGGACACAAAGACCGTACCGCGACCGAAAAATGATGCCGAGCGCGCGCGCCGGATTGC
>JABFPB010004835.1:0-14225 GCA_022817645.1 Ceratoteleas bidentatus
ACGCGCTGTCCGGCCGCGCGGTCCGGCGGTGGAAGGGGCTCGCAGACTGCAGTGCAGCATGACGGAAAGAAAATAAATTCAAAAACCGGTTTCCAGAAATTTTCGCGTTTATTTATCTCACCCAATACAAGGCGCGAAGGTTTCAAAATCGGCCCGCCATTATGACTCTAATCCTGGGAGCTGATAGCGACCAAATATAGAAATTTTGAGGAGAAATTTGCAAAATAAAAAACATCATATATGTATTTTTCGGTAAATATTTCCGTGCTTTCCGACTTCTATCGACCATAAAAAAATTACTACAGTAGCTAACACTAAACTGATTATCACATCAAATAGCTCATTTAATACTCATCTTCGAAGCACAACTTTAACTGTAAAACATACGGACACAAAATTTTTCGTAACGCCTTTGTCTGACCTTTTTCAGTCCGTTTTCTGATACGTTTCTGTATAATTTCTCATCCATTTCTGACCCGCTTTTGGCCCGTTTCTGACCCGCTTCTGGCCCATTTCTGACCCGCTTCTGGCCCATTTCTGACCCGCTTCTGGCCCATTTCTGACCCGCTTCTGGCCCATTTCTGACCCGCTTCTGGCCCATTTCTGACCCGCTTCTGGCCCATTTCTGACGATTATCTGATTACCTCATCTGGTTACCTCACGGTTATCTGAAGGATTACTGAAGGATGTTTGAAACTTTTCCGACGATTTTCCGACGATGTCCCGACGATTCTCCGACGTTTTTCCGACGTTTTTCCGACGTTTTTCCGACGATTTTCCGTTGGTTTTTTTCGGATGTTGTTTCTGGTTTTCGGACACTAAATGTTTTCGTAACGCCTTTGTCTGACCTTTTTCTGTCCGTTTTCTGATCCGTTTCTGTACAATTTATGATTCATTTCTGATCCATTACTGACCCGCTTCTGGCCCATTTCTGACGATTATCTGATGGTTACCTCACGGTTATCTGAAGGATTACTGAAGATAGTTTCAAACTTTTTCGAAGGTTTTCCGACGGTTTTTCGACGGTTTTCCGACAGATTTCCGATGGTTTTCCGACGGTATTCCGACGATTTTCCGCGATTTTCCGACGGTTTTTCGATGTTTTTTTCGGATGGTTTTTTTTCGGTTTTCCGAAGGATTTCTTACGGTTTTCCGAAAGTTTTCCGAAGGTTTTCCGAATGTGTTCCGAAGGATTTCCGAAGTTTTTTCGACGGTTTTCCAAAGGTTTTCTCATGGATTTCTGAATGTTGTCGAATGGTTTTTTTTGTTTTCTAAAGGATTTCTGACGTTTTCGAGTATCGAATCCTCGAAATTAACATGTCTATGATGCATTTATTTATCTGCCTTTTACGTTGAATTTACATTTTTTTATATTTATATTTTTGATTTTGTTACTTTTTAAACATCATGTGAAATTTTGTGGGATTTTTTTTATTAACTTGATGTGATTCATGTTATTAAATATTGTATTTTTCGTACATTCATTGTGATACTTCATTTACTTAATCCGTTTTAGATCACCGACATTTTCGTATAACCGCCATACAATTACAGTCTACATACAAACAAACAAACGACATATTTTGCGCCATGACTATATTCCAGAAATAGATTTCCGTGCGGAGCAGGGGTATTTAGCTAGTATTCTTATAAAAAGGATCTGTCAACTCGGAATACGAACGTGCTGTAGTTAATAAAACAATGTTCATTGTTATTCAATATATACGATCATATATACGATATGCACAGTTTTTCGAATCTTTGGTTAAGATTAGTTCCTCCTTATTACTGATCAGCCTTGCTACAAACTGCGAACTTAAGTTTTTAAATGATTTTGTGGCCCAATCGAATAGCTCAAAAGGGGTGGTAATAAGGCTCTAATTGCGCATACTTGCTTTATGAGCTTTTCTTTTCACTGTTCCGCCGACTCCGTCACGTGGCCCTTTGACATGGGATGTTTACAAAATTTACTATTTTTCAAATGGTGCAGCTTCTCAATACGAAAATAAAAAAAATTCAATTTGCTGTACCATCTGAAAGATTTTCAAATTAAAGCGGAGTGGCAATTCTTTGCAATATCCCATGGCAAAGGGCCATGTGATGGAGTCGGCGGAACAGTGAAAAGAACAGCTCATAAAGCAAGTATGCGCAATTTGAGTCTTATTACCACCCGTTTTAAGCTGTTCGATTGGGCCACAAAATCATTTAAAAACATAAAGTTCGCGTTTTGTAGCAAGGCTGATCAGAAATAAGGAGGAACGAAGATTCGAATCGAAAATTCGGAAAACTGTGCGTATCGTGTTATGATCGTATACATTGAATATCAATGAACAGTTTCTTATTAACTATTACACGTACGTATTCCGAATTGACAGATCCTTTTTATAAGAATATATTAATTATTTTATTAATAATAATTTTATTAATTATTTTATTTTGAAAAAGATAAATTATAATTAATTCATTAATTTAAGACTACTGCAAGAACGTCGCAGAGCCAATCTGCTGCAACGCGACTCAGTCGAATAGGTCGCGACGCGCACCAAGGAGCGCGGCGCGCTAAACAATTTATTGTTCTGCTCATTGTGATGTTCATAATTTCGGGCCTGAAGATTTTTTTATCGTATCCGCACGCAAATTAAATTTCCTTTGCAATGGTATCAATAAAAATTGCATAGCACATTAACAACACGTTGATTTTTTAATTTTAATTTTTGTTTTGCATAAATAATCCATTAAACAATCATTTTTTTGCAATTCTTGCAAGAATATTAAAGTTCAAACAATTATTCTTCGTACTACATGATAACAATTTAGTTTTCGTTTTCGGTTCAAAACATACTGAATTTTCAAAAAAAAGCAACCTAACTTTTCAATTGTTTATTACTCTTTTTACAATCAAAATTTTTGCATAAAAATTTTAGTCCATATTTTAAAAATTATAACCTATCAATAGAACATACGTTCAATTATAAAAATTAACTTTCAGTTTTTAGTGTTACGTTTCAGAAATTTCGACCCATTAGTAAGGATTTTATTATTTATTATTGAACGTATGCAATTAAAAGCGCTCAAAAACACTAATAACTGAATAGTAAATAACTCCACTTATTATTCGCAACCGTATCAGTGACAAACTGCGACGTTTATCCATGGGGGTGACACTGATATTTAAAAATGAAGCTCTTAAAATTATATTTTCAAAATGGCGGTGCGAGCGCGTTAAACATTGGGCTACATAACTCCAGAATTAGTGATGGTATACAGTGTGCGACTCTGACACGTTATTCTGCCGGTTTTGTTAGCGAATATCAAATTGATTTTCATGCTCTCATAGTTGTCTGAATCGAATTCCGATTCAGCCAACATGAGATTTCATATACTGTATTATCTTTTTCATTTACTTATCATATATTTTCATGGGAGTTCTGTTTTGGACGCGGTCAGAGTCGGACGCGTTTGTATCGTTGCGGACTGATCGCTCCACAAACAGATGGGTATTGACATTTATTTTACGATTTATAACTGAAAACTGACTGATAGACTTTGAAAGTGGTTGTATTGTGCGCGGTACCGTGATCGAGCTTCCAGGATGGCGACACTGAATACAACGGCGGATGACCCGACGCTGTCATCGTCCGATGATCAGTTGAGGATACTAAGAGATATTCAGAGCTCCTCTAATCGCGTGGAATCCGAATTAGCTTCGGTCAAGGAAACGAAGCAGAAGATCCTGGAATTTGTGTCTGAGTCAAAACAAAGACACCATCACCTAGAGACCCGCTGCACAACCCTGGAGAACACGGTGAGCCATCTGAAAACAGAACTAGCTCGCCTCATCAGGGACTCTCGAGCAAGCAATTTGGTCATGTTCGACGTCGAGGACAACTCCACCACAAACAAGGACCTCTTCAAGACGGTCACAAAATTTTAACGAAACATGTAAGCGAGTTTGACGACGCCTCAATTGACTCAATGTTTCGGCTGGGTAAGTTTACCAACAACAGACCTATTTTGATTAGATTCAAATCGACAGAAGCGAAAAGACGCATATTCTCGTTCTTGAAAAACCTAAAGAATGACAAAATTTTCGTGAGTGACGATTTGTTTGAAGAGGAGAGGCAGGAGAGAGGCATCCTGAGGCGCTATTCTCAGGAGCTTATGAAAAATGGCGTCAAGTCCACACTCCGCGGGGGCAAGGCCTTTATTGGAGAGAGATCATATAACTCGGACCAGCTTTTGACCGAATTTCAGCCCATCCTGGCCAAAGTCTCCCGGCGACATGTAAAACCGTCAATCACCAAGGAGAAGTCGGTACCTACGTCATCGCTCGCAACCGATCGGGGGAGCGGGGAGGCTCTGGCACCCAGCGTGACAGTCCACCCGCCCGTCTCGACTGTCGCTGGCGACGGCGAGATCCCCACTCCTGTGAAACCGAGCGAGCTGCTTGCAGACAGCGTGTCCCGAACTGTCACCGAAGAGAATACTGCCGTCATCCAAACACCGAAGCGAAAACTTTGAAACCGAGGAAGAGGAAATCTACCCAGCCAGCATTGGATTCCCCTCTGATTAAGCAGTATTTTCGACCCTCATCCCTTGACCCCGCCGGACGTCCAGAGACGAACCAGAACCAAGCCCACGAGACTGATCTTCTGGAACTGCCATGGCCTGGCGAACACCCATCATCTGCCATTTGCTGCCGTCGGATCTGGTGTTTATCTGGTGGAGACTTGGTCGTATAAACTCGAGGTACAAATCCCGGCAATGAAAGGTTTTAGGTCCACCGTCGCCCCAGCGAAGAAACCGCAAGGCCCAGATAGACCTAGCGGAGGTCTGACAATTTTTTATAACACTGCGACTTATTCCGTAAATTTAATTTTATCTCTTGAGAATATACTGGTTATCTCCGTGGAGATCGGGAGGAAAGTATACATTATTATTTTCGCATATATTCCTCCAAATGCCGACTTAGAAGATTATAAAGACAATTTTAGTTCCGTTTTCTTTTTTCTTGACGATTCCTATACAAATACACCTGTTATTATGGGCGGGAATTTTAACTGTCGAGTCGGGGAGATAGCTTAGACTCTACACTATTTATGAGCAAATTTGAGCACCGCAGACTCACAGCAGACTTAGTCGCCACGAGAAGAGGAACTGACTTGGTTTCATTCTTGGAGGAACGCGAAATGATACTTCTAAATGGTAGAACTCCAAGCGACACACCGGAAAATTTTACATTTGTTAGTACTGTTGGGAAGAGTGTGGTGGATTTAGTGTGGTGTAATTTCGACGTCTGTGCCTATAGCACAGACCTCGAGGTTCTGGCGTGGCCTTCGCTGTCAGGTCCCCTCCCCGTGTGCTTGAGCTTAGTGGACACGCCTGCTCTTCCCGACGCACCTCCAATACAGCGTAGGCTGGCACTGTCAGCTGGAAACATGACCAACTTCACGTCCGTGATGCGCTGGAGGGACGAGGTGGGCGCCATCGAAGGCGAGGTCGACTTTTTGAACGCAAACCCAACTTCAACCATCATCCGGGTAGCATCGGAACTGAATACGCGACGGTATCCGCAATCTTCTAATTTTCGTCGCAGAGAACCGTGGTTTGACTCGGAGTGTAGAGAAGCGAAGAAATGCATTCGAATCGCGATTAACAACGCCAAACGCGTTAACTTTACTACCGATGCTCTCTATACTCTGAGTACAGCAAAAAGCGTTTATAAAGCGACGATAAGAAGAAAGAAAGTCATGAGACACGTTTGTTCTCCTCGATCTCACTCGGAAAAGACCCGCAAATCTTTTGGAAGATGATTAACTTCCTGCGGAAAAATAATTGTGCCCCTTCCCCTGTCACCAGAGAGTCTTGGTCTAGTTACCTACGCGAAATCTTCCCATCAACAGATTCAGTACATATATCTTTCGAACCTCGCATGGTGCCTCAGATGGACTCTCCGGTTGACTGGCAGGAATTGATGGATTGCCTGAATAAATGCCAGAGTGGAAAAGCCCCGGGCCTTGACCAAATCAGCTACGAATTTTATGTAAACTTACCAGAAAACTTGTTACTATATGTGTTACATTTATATAACCAAATTTTGCTCTGTGAAAGGATTCCTGTCGACTGGTGTAAACTTATGATCTTCCCCTTACACAAAAAAGACTCAATCACCGATCCGCGAAACTACCGACTAATTTCTCTAATCAATTGTATCGCAAAAATATTTATGCAAATTCTTCTACGCAGATTACTACCGGAATTTCAATCAGGCTTTCGAAGTGGAAGATGCTGTCTAGACAATGTCTTTACTCTAGCCAGCTTAATTCAGATACACGTTTGTCAAAATCTCGAGTATTCGCCATCTTTGTCGATTTTAAGGCTGCATTCGACTCGATCGACCATACCATCCTGTGGAGGAAACTCGGAGAACGAGGATTCAGCTCGAAAATTCTAAATATCCTCCACAGTCTGTACAGCCGTGCATCCGCCTCGGTTATGGCGAACTAATGTAACTCCGACCCAGTTGACGTCACGCGGGGAGTCCTGCAGGGCGAGGTGATGAGTCCTATTATTCTCAATTTTTCTGTCGGACCTGGAAGAACACCTTCTTCGGGAGGGCTTAGCCTGAATGCACAGAAAGAGGTGATTCTTCTCGGATATGCGGACTCAATCGTAACCTAGCGAACTCAATCGTAAATTGGAAGCGAACGTATTGCGATCAGAACAAAGTTATAGTTAATAATTCCAAAACGAAGATTGTGATTTTCAAGCGTGGTAAACCAGTGAATTTCCCATATCAATGTCGCTTTGGACATGATTTGATTGAAATTGTTAAGGAATATAAATATCTGGGCATTTTATTTTTCGGGAATTGCAAAACGGGGAAAGCGGCAGATAATGCAATGAATTCGGCTCGTAAAGCGGTGGGCGCCTCCACGAGAACTATAAATGTATACAATCTCCGAAACTGGACCGATATAGTAATGGTATTTAACACTCTTGTATCTAGCGTACTCCTTTATGGAGCTGAATCATGGGGCCCCCGCCACGCAGAAGACATAGAAGTTATCCAGAATACTTTCTTTAAGCAGGCATTACATCTACCCCGCAATTGTCCCACTTATGCGCTCAGATTAGAAACAGGCCGTACTCCCTTAAGCTCTCTCCTATTTAGCCGAATTTTGAAATGGATCAATAAACTGAAGAGTATGAGTGAAAACCGTATCCCGAAAGCCTGTTTTGTGAAACTTTGCGAATTAGCGAGAATAGCGCCTGATTATGTCGAGAACTGGGTGATTCTTATCAAACCGTTTTTCACTTATTGCGATTACGACTTGTGGTATGATCTAGCTTCGCCCACCCAGCTTGATGTTAGGCATATTATAGCGTCATTTAACGAAAAGAAATTTAAGACCGACTTGGCCAGGCGTTACGCTTCTACCTCTGACATTTTATCATCTATCTGATACAAATTATATTCAGACCCCAGCGCCACATTTGGGCAGTAATGCGAACCTCTCATCGAAGAGAGTAATGTCACAGATCCGCCTTTTAAATGTCTATCAACGAAAAATGATAACTAACCGTAAATCCTTTGAGTTAAACATCTCACACTGCCCTTTGTGCAACGTTCCCACCGACGATATTGTTACACACTGTATTTGTATCTGTGACCATCTATCGCCTCTCCGCGCAGAATACTATCCTAACC
This sequence comes from Ceratoteleas bidentatus, assembly GCA_022817645.1. Classification (NCBI taxonomy): domain Eukaryota; kingdom Metazoa; phylum Arthropoda; class Insecta; order Hymenoptera; family Scelionidae; genus Ceratoteleas; species Ceratoteleas bidentatus. Next base: position 7,712 of record JABFPB010004835.1, read on the forward strand.
ATGCGAACGACGACTTCTCCTAGAAAGCCCTCCGGAATGTTAAACAGGAACCCGCGGTAATAAAATTTGTTTCATATTTGAACCGGGTATTATCACTTGGTCTAAGTAATGCGTCTTCATTTTAAATATTGATTGTTAACAACTATGTATTATATGTCAACCTCCCTTTTGACGGCCTAAAGCCACATACAACTGTAATTAAAAAAAACTATATTTTCATGGTCCAATCTCCATAAACTTTTATGGAAATTAAGAATTGTTAAGCCATGCAATGCGTCATTAAATATTATGACAGTCTTGATTGTCTGTATGTTTGAGTATTATTGCAAAATAAAGTTTGAATTTTTTGGTGATATTATTATAGAAATATTAATGTACATTTAGTTGGAGTAAAAATACCTTGTTTTTATCAATTTTTTGTGTAAATAAAATTACTTAATGTTAAAGTTTCAGAACCATTTCATCACGTCGAATTACATCTGTATCATCTGTACGGCATTATAGCATTGGAGTGTCACCCCCTGCGTTTAACATTGAAAACGCATTCAAGTTGTTACTATGATGGAGAAAAAAGCGTGGACCGAGATCTGATCTAATAGAATAGTAGCGTCTCTCTCTTTCATGTATTTATGAACACACCACGCAGGACTAAGGAAAAAATAACCCGAGAGTGAATCGCGGCGCCGGTTCTCACTCCACCGGCCTCTCTCTCTCACTCCACCGCAGGAACCCGGGCAAGAAAGAGATAGCGCTACAAAACTCTTCGCGTGTAGCTCTTGCCGAGTCACGCGATTAACCTCACTGGCTCGTCGGTTTCGCTGCCGCGAACCCTGATGATTTATTTAATATAAATATTTATAAATATTTATTTAATATATAATATATAAACTTAAAATCTTTTATATTATTTAATATAATATAAAAGATTTTAATTAATAAAAATGCTAGCTAAAAAAACTATAGAAACGTTTTTTTCAATATTTACTGAATTAAAAATTTAATTAATAGAAGTTCTAATCTAAGCAAATTAAATTTTAAATTCTTGTATGTATAAAGACATTTTACTATGGAATTTGAAGTCTCAAACTCCATAAAATATGCTTACATGAAAAAACGCCGATATAAATCACAATTTGTTGTGACAGATTGAATACAAACTTGCACGTTCAACTGTCACGACTACAGGCGCTTTTTCCTTTGACGGATGCCCTTTCGTTATTTGCAATTTAAAATTTAAAATAATGATACTTTTTAAAATCATTGCTTCATAAATAAAATGTAATTATCGATCTACAATATAATATATATTTGTCATTTATGATTAACAAACTATAATAATGATAACTTCAACCCACTAAAAAAAACGACTCGTTACCGACTCGTTTCCGACTCGGTTCCGCCTCGGTTCCGCCTCGGTTCCGATCCGTCTCTGACTCGATTCTGACTCGTACCACATCGCAAATCCTGACCATAAGCAACCCAAATTCGGACTCGTTTTCGACTCGGAGATGAATCGGAGACGAGTCGGAAACGAATCGGAAACGTGTCGTAAACGAGTCGGAAACGAGCCGTTTTTTTTTTAGTGGGAAAACATCAGTTCGATAGCTATAAACTTATAATAGACATAACTTTTTCTGATATCTAAATACATTTTTTTGTTAGTTTTAACAGATATTTTAGTGCAGCCTTAAAAATATTCCAGACACATGAATATGTCATACTTTATTTAAAATCTGTATTTTTAGTAGAACGATATCACGACTATAGGATTTATCATGACTACCAATGTGCTATTACCTTACCTTTTCCAGAAAGTGGTCACCTGGTGATATACACAATACAAAAACAATGTGCAGATTCACAACACTGCAGAAACAAAAGAGCAATATTTCAATTTAAGATTGAAATGAAAAATAAAAAAAAATCATACATACATATGCCTAAATAGTCAAACAGCGCTTTCTTGGTTTTTTGATTCGGATCCTCACACTTAATCTTTTCTTCAGCAATTCATATAAAAAAATGATAATGAAATCAGAGTGTGTCTTACGATTATACAACGAGAAAGTCAATTTGAAAATATCAGTGTCGGAACTGCACCACTATTTACAAGTTGAATTTGTTTCAAAAGAAACATAGATAAAGAAACAAAAATATCAGAGGAAGATTGAAGGTGACAATTTATTAAATCAGGCATATGAAAGCAAGTGATACCTTTGTCCATAAGTTCTTTAAGAACTTCCATAACTTCTGGTTTGGCGAGTGTGGCGTCGAAGCCTAAGAAGGCTTCAATAAGAGCATTTGTGATGTCCCCTTTTTTATATGCCTCTGTGTTTTTGATAAAATCAGGCAAATGTTTGGCACAGTATTCTGCCACTTCTGAACCTCCGTGACCATCATACACAGCAAACAAGTGTACATCCTCATCAAATGCAATACAACAATTGTGAGCATCCTGAACAAAACAATATGAGCAATGATATTAAGTATTATACATACGGTCACATGACATTTTTGTCACAGTATTCAGTGCTTGAAAGATGGAAATTTAACATGATTGCAAGCTTAACATATTTCTTCAGATTAGACATGAGTATTATTTGTTTAATTGGGTTTCATTACATTTTCAAGTATATGTTTTTTCACAGCAGACTTCCACCCACGCGTCCTCGCCGTTGCCCTCCCACGACCGGCCACGCGTCCCAGCGAGGAGAATGCCGGCGTCCCCCACTCTACTACACCGGCGTCCCCCACTCTACTACGCCGGCGTCCCCCACTCTACTACGCCGGCGTTCCCCACTCTACTACGCCGGCGTCTCCCACTCTACTACGCCGCGTCTGTTTATTTACGTTCGAACTCGCGACTTTTTTTAATGTTGCACAACAGTCTCATTGTTTCTAACGGATGTTTTGATGAGTGTGAAACTAATTAATAAATAATGTCTCAGCCCGATAAAAATGGAGCAAAAAGGAAGGCAAGTAAAAAAAATTGTAGTTTACATATTTATATATGCCAATAATAAACTTTTTCAAAATGTTACTGAAACTAAATTTGTAGGTTACAAAAAATATGCCATTTCAAATTTTTTCATAAGAAATCACACTGGCAAGTGAAAAAGTAACTTTAGTATATGTCAATAATAACCTTTTGTAAAACTGTATTGAAGTTACATTTGTAGAATTTAATACATTTTTATACATTATATTGACGCTTCTTTAAAGAAAGATGTCTTTTTAGATTTTTCAATAAGAAATAACAAAAAAAAACGAAACTGGTATTATATTAATGTATAACGAAAACTGGCATCTTTTTCGTAAAACGTTGATTAAATGAAACATTTTTTAATTAAAATAAAAACATTTTTCAATTCAATTAATATGAATTTTTCAATGTGACAAACGGTTGAAACGTTTTTGTTAAATTTTATAAAGATGTAAAAATAAATGTTTTATAAAAATGTAGGAACATTTACTTTCCCTTGCATATTCCCAAATGAGTTATGATTAATTGTTAATAATTAATTAATATCGCTAATTGAAACAATTTGTTAATAATTAATTTACGTAAAATATTACCCAGTCAACACTGTGAACCGCATTGGTTTCACAGCGATATCACATGTGAGCCGCATGTGAACCGCATGTGAGCCGCATGTTATTGGGAATGTCCACATCAGAGTGATGAGTATGCGAGACACAACAATGGTATCACAGCGGCTTCACAGCGGCTTCACCTGAATGAAACCTTCTTTAACTTTCTTTGTCGTTAAATTTATACTTGCAGAGGGGAATTTTTAGAAACATACTAGATAAAACGGGAATTATACGGGGAATTTCTTTTGAATTTTCTTTTAAACACCCTGTAATAGTGTGCCTTTTATTTTAGTTAAATTTTTACTAAAATAAAAGGCACACACAAAGTCGTTTAAAATTTAGAATTTATTTTAGAAATAAGGCGCCCTCCAAACATTTAAATTTGGTAAAATTTTAGTACCTCCCGCCAAATGTGACATTTCAGTAGAAATATGGCATACTTTTAAATTTTACAGAAATTTGTCGCCTTCTCAAAATTAAAATTCGGTAAGAAATTTAGCGCCCCCAAATTTCTATTTTTTGCGTTTCTTTTAATTTTCGGAGTTGGAGCCTTTCAAAATTTTAAAATTAGTTGAACTTTAACGCCCTCAAACTTCCAACACAAAATAGTATCACCACTATCATTTTCTCGCATATGAATGTGATCAAGCAATCAAAAGAGGGAAAATTCACTTTGTCACTAAGTTATTTTATCGACCAATCATTTCATCACCACCGTTAAATAATCGAAAATTCATTTTATCCCACAGTCAATATAGCGACCAGTAATTCGATCTCCACCTTCAAATGATCGAAATGTATTCTTTCCTTATAGTAAAAAAGAAAAGAAATAATTGAGTCATTACTATATTTAACGCTGATGATCAAATGACTGGTCAAACAGCTAGTCCATAAACTAACTGTGAGGTGCATTAAGGGGGGGGCGCAATTTTGATAACTGACCCCGGGCGCGCACTATCCTCGCTACGCCTCTATTTCCAATTCAAGTTAGATTGTGATTTCAAGTTAAAAAAAGTTTAGGAAGTGGATATTTGCACGGAAGGTGTCCGGTAGGTGTCTACAAGGTGTCCGTAAGGTGTCCCTAAGGTGTCTGTAAAATGACTATATATTAAGGGGCTTTCATAGTTGAATGACTTCATGAATTTGTTCGGATACCTTTCGAACACCTTACGGACACCTTTCGGACACCTTACGTGTACCTTACATCCACTTTACGTGCACCTTACGTGCACCTTACGTGCACCTTACATCCACCTTACGGGCACCTTATGTGCACTTTACGGGCACCTTACGTGCACCTTACGTACATCTTACGTACATCTTACGTAACCTAACGTATACCTTACGGACGACTTTCGTACACCTTACGGACAACTATACTAAAGGGGTTTCATACTTTTCATCATGAGAGACAACTCATTATATAAAAAACTCATAAGTTTTGTTACTATAAAAAAAATATTGTGATGAGTTATTCTATGATAAGATGTTCATGATGAGTTGTTTAAGATGTCATGAACCCAAACTAAAGACTCTTAGTTCCTCTTATAAACACCTACGGACACGTTGAAAATACCATATTGTAATATTAAACGTTTATTAACATTTTTACAGTTTTTCAATAAATCATACACGATAACGTTCGGACAACACTGAGTCGTGCGCGGCGCACGACTCAGTCGTGTCCACCGAGAACTTTCTCTTAAGACATCACTGAGTAATGTCAGCGCGCGAGTCAGAGTTGTCTGGCGCACGACTCAGTAGTGTCCCGGGCATTACTAGAAGGCGCACGACCCAGTGATGTCCGCACATATCTGAGTCGTGCGCGCACGCCTCTCAATCGTGCGCCGGGTGACGCGCACACAGTCGGGTGGCGCAAACTACATGATATTATAACTCACGTTACCCCAAGTGCTTTATTCCCTGAAGCGACAAGGCGCTCGTGGCAATTATTATTAGATTATTGTTTTTCTTAAAATTAACCATTAATTTTAATTAATAGAAAAATGGTGTAATCAATGAAATAAAATAGTGCAATGTAGTATTTTATGTGCTAAATATAATTTATATTTACATTTTTTACATCAGATCCATCGTTTCGGAATATAATTGTGCCCCTTCGCGATTTGAACAATTGGCGAAATGAAAGTCTCTTCCAGATCACTTAATTCTAAACACCGCCATGTTTTTAATGAGCTTATTGCACTATTGTGGACTCTATATTCATGCATGCATACAGAGTCCGCATACAGAGTTAATGTTAAAGTTAGAGTTAAACAAAATTTTGTTTCCGTCATTATATTTTTACTTTAAAAAATATATATAAAACATATAATATGTTAAGTTTATCTCAAGTTATACCAAATATACATATGAAATTACTTCATATTACTGTAAGCCAAGTATTATCTCAAAATCATTAAAAATGAAAAATTGCGCCAAGTACAACAATTAAAACCATAATAAACCAACATTGACAAAATTGCTTTCTCAGAAAAAATTGAAATAAAAATGCCCAAGAACTATCTATTACTAAAAAAAAATAAAAAAAAATCCTTGGCGGCGTTTCATAAATGTATAATCGGTTTGTAAAGAAACGCCGCCAAGGATTATAAGAAAGCAATTTGATCATTTTTCGTTTATTATGGTTTCAGTTGTTGTACTTACCGCAATTTTTCATTTTTAATGATTTTGAGATAGTTCTTGGCTTTTCTTATTTGACTTCTTTCTATGAACAAGAAATTATATAATTTTTAGTTTATTATTTTGATAATAAACAGTCGAAAACAGTCCTCGAAAACAGTCCTCGAAAACAGTCCTGAAAAAGTCCTCGAAAACAGTCCTCGAAAACAGTCCTCGAAAACAGTCCTGAAAAAGTCCTCGAAAACAGTCCTCGAAAACAGTCCTCGAAAACAGTCCT
>JABFPB010004836.1:0-14224 GCA_022817645.1 Ceratoteleas bidentatus
CTCACGCCGTTCTACCACCACTACCTGCAGGCCCGGGGCACCAGCTACTCGGCGTCGTAGCTGGGCCCGGGGCCCGGGCTCTCCGGGACCCTCCCGGGGGAGCCCTGCTGGCGTTAACGGGGATGTTCGCGGGGCCAGGCCGGCGCGCCGGGGAGGCCGCCTACGCGCTCGCGGAGGACGACGACGACGACCCGGGTGCCGCGTGGTGCTTCGGTGACACTGACCGGGACCGCAGTGCGCGAGTTTCGTGTTGCGGGGTGCCGCGGGGCGCAAGCCAGAGACTGTCGTCGTCGCGAGGACCAAGCGAGGACTCGGAGTGATATATATGTAGATATATATATATACATACGTTACGGATATATATACATATATATATTGAAATACACGAAATACATGTCTAAGCGCAGGGACGTACACACGAGTACACGTTAAGCAAACACAATCACACTCGGAGGAGCAACCGAGTGGTCGTGCGCAAGAGAGTGCTCGCGCGGGATTTGCTCCGAGCAAACCCGGCGGATGATGTAACATAAGTAAATATGGATTGTAAATAATGTACCAGATAAAGCTAGTAAGTTTAAGTGTGCATGCGACGTCGCGCGTTACAAATATGTGTTCGGAGCGCGCAATGCGAACGACGTGATGCGCGAGAGCCGCGCGGGATCACGAGCTAGAAATTGCACGACCATTCAATGTGGGAGTGTGCCGATTGCGCGGCGGAACAGCGTCGACGGGATGCCACCGAGTCGAGAGCATGTCAGCGAGAATCGTGGCGCGGGTGCGACCCGAAAACCCGAAACGAAAACCCGACTGTATAAAGAGTAAGTATCACTGCGTGAGAACGCCAAGCAACACGACAAAGACACTATCCACTTTGACGTACGCAAAGATGTCGCGGCGCCGTCGCTCGACGACATCCGCGAGGAGCGAGCGACGGAAAGCCGGAACATGTTTGCGCCGATTGCCGTCGTCACGTTTTCACCCAAATGCCGCGGCTCCCTGTTTGTAACAGTAATAATTGCCGGATTATTATTGTCGTTTTATTATTATTATACCTTATTGTCATCTTTATGATTACCATTATAATTATTATTGTCATTATTATATTATTATTATATTATTGCTATTATTATTGTATCGCAGTGCGAGAGAGGCAGAGTGCGCGAGAGTATGAGAGAGCGAACGAGAGAGAGAGAGGGCCGAGTGCAAAATGAGCCGTGCGCGAGATATCGCTTCGATTAGTCCGCGAGCTATTCGAGTCCGCTCAGCTTCTCATCGCATTTTCCTTTTTCTCTTATCTTCATCTTTCTCAAACCCCTTCCACCTGACTTCTCTCGTCATTTCGATACACGGCATTCCATTTACGTTGTTTGCGTGGGTGCATCGAGAAAGATCTCTTGGCGACTTCGAAATTGCTTCTGTCATGACAGAATTTTTAGATACGCCATGCAAAAATGTATTTAACTTCCTATCACGGCGAATTTCAATTTATGTCCTTCCCGTGGCAATCGCCGCGTTGGTTCCGTTCGAAGCACGAATCACGGAGATCCGCGTTCCGTCGGTGAAAACGCACCGAGGAACGGCCGCGAACGGTTGACGTGACAACACGACACCCGGATCGACAGCCCAAGTGCGCCTGCGAGAAGTGAAGCGAGTCGCGTGAATTTTGTTGCGTAGAGAAGAAAATTTATCATTGTTAATCATTATTTATCGTTTCGTCCTAGTCATATATAATTTTATCGCCGCACGTCACGGGTTTCCGTTCTGCCGAGCGACGCGCTTGGGTCCACGGTGGGGTACGCGACGACCCCCGGGGGTCGCCCGTCCGTTGGTTTCACCCGCCTCAATTTGCAACCGGCCCCAAAGCCCCCCGACACTGAATGTACATTCCACATTATACCTGTGTAATATTAGTATTACCTCTGTTCTGTCTTGAGTTCGCGCGACACGTTTGTCCCTAAGTTTTCTGTAAATAATTGAGAGATGAGGAGAGCAGATCATTATTATCGTTGTAACGGAGAAGCGGAGCGAGGTGGACTCGGAATTGTAAAGTTGGTGCAGGGAGAGTTTTCCAAAAACGAGGGCGCGAGGCTGCGCGGGGCGCGACGGACGACGGCGACTGCAGTAAAAAACGTGGAAGCTATCGCAATGAGGTTTCGAAGGGGTTAAAATACCTTTGCGACCAAATTTCGATGAAAACCTGATTGAAAACATTTATTCGGGTCGTTTCACCCGGGTTAACGGTCGAAAAGTCGCCGTTTTCCGCCCGGACTACGGCGGAAAACGGCGAATTTCCGACATTTTACTCCCTAAAGTAAAATGTCTGAAATCGGTCTAAATGGGATTCTTTTCGGTTAGACTGGATGACCAAATTTCGTGAACGAAAAGTTTTCATTTCAGTCGTTTTTGATGGTCGAAAGTGACCAAATTTCGTGAACGAAAAGTTTTCATTTCAGTCGCTTTTAAGGGTCGAAAGTCGCCGTTTTCCGCCCGGCTCGTTTTGCGCCTCCGCCGATCGATTATTTTTGTTTCTCATAGAAGTCTAGTTGTTGTTGTTGTTGTTTCGCCGGGGCCCGGCGCTCGGCCAATCCCACCCCCGCGGACCCCGCGCCCCCGCGCGCCCCCTAGCGAGCGATCGGCGCGATCCCGCGTGCGATCGCGTGACCGGCTCGGAGCCGCCTTGCATGTCATCGCGACCGAGTCGCGGGCGAAACGAGGCTGAAATTACAGTGCGCTCGGGACGAGGCGTTTGTCCGCTCGTTTCGTCCGGCGATTCGGCGGCCCGGCCACGGCGAGCGGAGACGCGGGGCCGCTCGATCGATTACGATTTCGCCGCCGGCACTTTGGTTTTTGTTATTTTAATGAAACGTGCGTATAGCGACGCGACTCGTGGCTTGACTTTTGTGATACGAGAGGAGAGGAGAGGAGAGGACAGATGCGTGTGTGAGAGTGAACGAGAGAGAGGAGAGTCGCGCCGCGCGGCGGTCCTTTCGCGTAACCGGGAACTTTGTGAGCAGCGATTTCGTGATGCAGTTTGTGAGGCATGTAGACAGGAGGACGATGCGAGTTACGCGAAAGAAAAGCCGGAGAGCATTCCCCCTCTATGTACTATTATATTAAACATTGATTACGAATAACGGTAATATTACGAGGAGCCGACACGAGATCCGGCGATATCGATACGTTTTGTTAGAATGGCAGAAACTAAATTACTACTGAATTTTAATTAATAAACGAGATGAAAGTATACAACATGATTGGGCCTAGCATTTATTTGACGGACCTTCACCGCCCCGAAACCTCGACCCGTCGCGCGTTTGTCGCCCGGGCTTTTTTTAATAAGGATATACGCTTAATAAGTTTAATAAGGATAGGCGCAATTTCGACAAGTCCATTGCCGCGCGCTTTTTACTTATTTTAGACTTTTTCACGCGGTATGACCCGCGTTTCGTCAGACTGGCCTTTTTCCTCGTCTCCATCGTTTTTTCCGCCTCTTCTGGTAGCGCTCGTCTTCAGCTTGGTTTTCGCTTTTTTCGCCGACTTCTCACGACAAAAAACGGCCCGCGGAGTGAAAGTCGCGGCCAATTTGCGTTCCGCCCGGGAAAATAATTTTCAATAGTTGCGCCGCGCAATTAAATTATTTGGCCGGGCCGCGTCGGCACGAGAACACGCGCAAAAGCGTAATCAACGTTAACGAAGCTCGCTTTCGTTTGCGCCGGCAATTGAATCTGTTCTTTTCGTGGATTCCCCATTGTGATTTTACACCTCCAATCCGGGCGATCGGCGCGAGTTTGTTCGTCGTTTTATTATCAAACGCCGTCCTTTGGAATTTACGGCCGAGGCTATTGTTTGCAACGCGAATTTGATCAGGTGCTTTCGTCTTGAGATGCGTGTGTAAATCAAGCGAAGTCCCCCGAAAAAAGCGGCACAAAAAAGTCGGAGTCGAGGAGCCGGGGGAGCGAGAGTGAATGGGAGGAAAAGGGAGGAGGGACGAAAGTGTCGGAGCCGAAGAATTTTGCGAAATCAATTTCGTCGATTTTGAGAGACAAAAGGAATCCGATAAGCGGCGTTCTAGGTTATGTGTTTAATACAGGTGGGCGATAAATCGCGCGCTCCTACATAGCTCGGATCCATTCCGTTAGAATTCCGAATGCAATATATTTGTGCGATTAAGCGTTGTATAATATTTTGTGTTATTTAATCGACGTGGCTCAGTTTTTACGGGACCGGTTTGGTCGAGCGTGTTTACGAAACGAGTAGGACGAATTTTGTGTCGGTGTCAGCAGAATATACACACATATGCATACATACCTATATACATATATATATACACACACTTACATTCGGCTATATATATATCTATATACCTATGTATAGATACAATTAAAACGAAGAAGAGATGAGCATGGCGTACGTTTTATTGTTACAAATAAATTTCTTATTGTTATGAAAATGTTGTTCCATTTATTTAACTCAACACTTCAGCGCGCGTCTTTTGTTTTCAGTAGCGTTGCGTAACTTTTTTCGTAAATCCGTCGCTCGCTCTGATAAGAGTAAACAAGTCGAAAATAATCACGTTTGGCGGCAAAAAGCGGTTTCCCGAATTCGCATCACTTTGGACGAGGCTTAAGGGAATTCTCCCGACGTCGCGATTCCTCTGGACGTGTGAATAAATTGGAGAACGATAACCAAAGCTGGACCAATTTTCACGCAAGAAGCTGCGGCCGATAACTCGAGGGCTAACATCGAAAAACATCTTTTTCATTACCCCTTTGAACGAAAATACTACGTTTTTCGACTAAATTAAGTAAGAAATCATGCGCCGTATGAGGTTTTAAAATCTACAAATTTAGAAATTTGTCGGTTATAAAAACCTACAAATTAAAAAATGTGTAGGTTTTTAAAACATATAAATTCCTTTTATCTTAAAATGCAAACCGATTTAGATCAAAAGCTTGTGGTAGAAAAGGAATTTCCATTTCAATCAAAATTAATTCTTTTTGATCTAAACTATTATTTTAATAGTGCGCAATTTTTGGCAATTAGCATGCGCGTTTTGGATTTCTGTTGCATTCCTTTGAGCCAATCGGCCGTTAAGAGTCGTGTATCGCGCGGGCGTGAATAATTTTTCGCGCCCGCGAATTGTGGATTTTTGATGTTAACACTCAAAATATTATTCTAACACACAAAAGTGGAGGCGCGAGGAAAAAAATGAAGAAAAATGTCGCCACGTAGCTCGCGCGCGATTCTTGTACAAACAAAAACAGAAAGAAATAACAGCGGCGTGACACGAATGAATGATCGAGTGTTTGCCAAATCCGTTAATAAATTTGATAACTGATAAGGCCCGGTCTAAAATCGTTAACCTCTTTTTACTATACAAACGCCGCGTACCGCGGTACACTTGGACGAAATTTAATAATAGCCCAACACGTAACGCGCGAAAACAAGACATCGGCCTTGAGCGGCAACGATAACCCCCGGTTGTTTTGAGTTTCGCGCGCCCCTTTTTCGACATCTTTTCCGCGCACTTTCAATTGAGACATTTGCGCCGCGCGTTTGAAGGAATGCCAATTAAGGAAAGTCGGTGCAAGAGTCGCAGCGATATGTTTCGGTTTGGACGAAGAGCAGCAGAGAAAACGATTGGAATATTTGGCGGAGAGTCGGAGAGTTGTTCGGCAGTTTCGGCGAGTTGGCGGTTATGAAATTGGTGCTGGAAATGCGTAAATCAGGTTTATTGTGATTTGGGAATTCCGGTTTCTGGACTGTCACATTTGCGCTTTGCCGGAGAATCATTTTTCAGAGAGTTCGGGAAGTGGATTATTAGTGACAAGTTTGTATTTCGATTCAGTTCTTTTTTCTCGAAAATCTTTTTACAACTTATCAGTTAAGTGATCGAGTTAGATGAAAAACATTAGTTAAAATTATTACAAACATATCTTTACTGTAAACGATATGAAAATCGACTTTGATTCATTTTAGATAGGTACATTTTGGTAACTGCATTTTTTGTAGTGATGGCAAGTTTATTGAATTGTGTAATTTAATAAAAATTGTAGAGCATGTTCGTAAAACGTGGAAAAGAAATAAACTTTTGGACTTGACTGTCGCGTCATAACCTTCTTAAAGAGAGTGTGAGGAAATAAAGCAGAATACTTAAAGTGTGACTTCATTAAAATGAATTGTTGTAGATATTAACGTATCTCTTATTGTCAGGAAGGGGCTCTGGTCTTTAAATGAATGAAAATGTTGTAAAATTTATTCAAATTAAATACATATTAACGGTGTTAAAACATGAATTATAAGATATTCATCATGCTTGTATATAACATTGCATTTTTAATACCCGCGTTTGATTTATCTTATAATTGTAGTTCAGTTTGGCCACAATTTAATTATTCTAGAATTGTTAAAGTCGAAGAAAACAGTTGTGAATTAAAATAATATTTTATTAACATTTTAGAACATTTTTTGTATTTATGATTCGAATTAATTTGTATCCGAATCTTGATATTCAAAACACACATACTGCATCATTGCGACAAACCGTTCAACTCTAAAATCTGTATTAATGCAACTTACAGTTATTGTATAAATATTCATCGCTCTTTCTTTTCATAATTCCTATTTACTTAGCAATTAAATTGCAAAAACAAAAAAGTCCGACGAGTTTATGCTACAGAGCAATTCAGTAATGTCAACATCAACATATTATTCAATTACGTATTTACAACTAACTTCAGAAACGTTTACACGCTTTAATTAATCTCTCCGAAATTGTTTTCGACGACTGACAAGCAATTATCTCTGCGTGCAAACGTATTTTATTTTTTTTGTACGAAACTGCTTTAACGGTGTAACAGACCCAGACAAAAATTCGCTTTCATTTCCCTTATTGCATCGTCTCATACATATCTCAATTTCCCCCCAAAAAATACTGTGACCAATCAAATATGCCCTGACCATGACAACCGCACTTTCACGGCCAATTCGAACGTCCTTTCCTATTGAATACTCTAAAAACTATCTTTAGCCACATTGTAAAAAGTTGATTCCACATTTTTTCTGTCTTTATATTCCCAGAAGATTAATGCATTTTCTCCATCTCATTTCGATCATCGAATTTGTGATTCAAAACTGACAGGTGTTGATTCCCCAAACCTCTAAAAAAAAAACAATGTTTAAAACTTTCTCAATTTAAGTCGTACAGAAATAACAATAAATGCTTAATTCGCATGAAAGATTTATTTCTACATTTATTAAAAATAACTCGGATGAAATTAATTATATAATTTTTAACTTACAAAACTATAGATATTATTAATTTATGATTGCATGTTTATTTCTGTAACAAATTATGAAATGCGGTTAATTAATTTCAAACACTGCAAATATAATTTGTACGGAATTTGATTAAATGATCGTAATTTTATATCCGTTTCTATATAAATATATGTTGAACAAGATGATTGTAGTTTTGATTTTAATGGTAATAATTATAGTCAAATCAATCTGTTATTACATTGTAATGCCCAGATGGAAACGGATACGAAATTCTGTTTGTGGATCTTTTACAATGCATTATCATAAACGTTAACGTCGTTGCAAGTTATGTGAACATAAACAAAATCATGATTACAATTTTATGACGAGACAACAACCCTGCGAATGTGAGCATAATTTATATTATTTTTTACGCTCCAACTTTACAAAATTACTATTTTCATTGACTTCCTCCAAAAATCAAAAATATTTTTCTATTAAAATATGTTTTATATTATTTTATATTTGAATAATTGTTTATATTTATAAAACATAAGTAGCCAACATATTAAAAATATCAAAATCAATCAAAAAATAAGTAAATAGTACAATTTTTTCAGGATAGGGTTACTTATGATTATGTATAAAACATAACATTGTTTTACATTTTATTAATTGCTTGCATACAGCTGTATTTTTTAAATTTTACTAATTTATTTATATTTTTCTATATCTCACAATTCGGAACACACAAAGGTTAACAGTGTCATCTCGATTATTAACTTTAGGCCGAATTATTTAAAACTATCTATTGTATTTTTAATCATTTCTGTTAAACAATTTATATAATACATTTTTTAATAAGACGAATGAAATTTCTTACTGTAGGAGAATGTTGCGAAACATATAGACATGTTTTTTCTTATGGCTTATTGCATAAAGTTTGTTTCGCGTTTTCGAAGTGAGTAAAATCACGAGAGACAAACTTTTTTGAAAATAGAGTTCAGAATTTTATATTTTTTATATTTTTTTTATAGAATTACATTTTCCTACAATTATGGAATTGAACGATCTCGTTGCAAGTTTTACTCAACCTATTAATCAAATCATTTCAAAATACACTAACTGCGATTAGCGCTGCTGTATTACCTAAAGTTTATATTAAATTTCTATTTTATCATTCTTCTATGTTTTTACTGAAAATAAACAAAACAATATAAATCTATTCCGAAAAAATAAACATCGCTGAAACAACGCAAAAGTGAGCTTTTGCTTGAAAAAGGCGCTGCAATAATTCAGGCCGTGCACTGTAAAAAAATATGTAAATATACCCCAAATTTAACGGAAAATTACTTCAAGTATTATGAAAGTTTATAGAATCAGTGGAAAAAATTTTTACCCATTATTAGTGTTGGGATTATTAATTAAAAATGTTGTTGTTTAATTGTCTCACAACTCTTTAAATAATAATATTTCATACTCATTTGATTAAAATACTATTCCTTTTAATATTTCTTAATAGTAATTTCTTAAGATTCAAAATAGGAACTTGACAGTGATAGTTCTCAAAAATTCCGTGTATGGTGGAAAAATACATAATTAAAATTTTACAGCAACCAGATTCCCTCATATTTAACCTAATTTTACAAAACTCTTTTTACATTGCACACTTCTTCGTGCACTTTCCGAATTCGCGCTCCCATAACCACCTGCCCCCCGCATGCCATCTTTCGTAACGCGTGTCACGGCTCTTTTTGCGAGGCGCTCGTGCCCGAACGGCGCAACGGAGGCGCGATAATAACGGCCGAGAAAATAACAGAAAACTGGTGAAACCAGGTGCCATCAGGAAATCGTCCGACGGTTTCCCTCTCGCGAGTGCGTGACACGCGCGAACAATGAGCCGCGCGTCGAAAAACGAGCGGCGCCGTCGAAAACGAGCGAGACGGCGCTCGCGGAGGGGAGCGCGAGCAAAAAAAGTGCGCCGCCGCGTGGGGGCGCTGCGGCGGTGGGGGCGCCACAGGGGAGGCGGCCGGCGCCTGCGCCCCCGCGGGGGCGCGCGTGCGCCATCTAGCGGCACCCCCGCGCCGCTCGGACGTTTCGTTCACACCTCCCGAAAATTATTGCCAGAGGCGTCGCGGCGCGGCTGCGCGTTGCGAAAAACCCTCCCCACCTTTCGCGACCACCCCTGCCCCCTCCCGGCGACCCCTTTACGCAAGAAATATTATGTCCGGCGCGAACCCGCGGGACTCCTTAAGCCGCTTGGCGATGTCCTAATTGAAACGTCCGGCAAATTCTCGGGGCAGCAACGCTAGGGGATTTTTTGAAAACCCAGTAACCGGAATCGTATTCAAACGTATTGACATTTTGCTAATTTTTCATTAGGAATAAATCGCGTTTTTGACTCCGTTCTGAAAGTTCGCTGCTTTTTCAGGTTATACATAATGTAGCATCTTGTGTCACGGATTAATAATTTCAGTAATGAATCCGTCTTGGCAGGTTAACTGTTTTTGAGGTTACTTTGCTGTGGTGTTTTGAATTTAGCGCCTATACATAATTCTCTAACTCAACGCTCATGCAACGTCATCGCGAGTTCAAGATCTTATTTTTGTTATTTTATCGATCTAAGTCGGGTTGCAAATCGTGCAAACGGTGTAGTGGGCAGGTGATAAATAAATATGTTATTACTGTTACAATTGCACCAACATAACCTCAGTTCTCACATGAGGGAAAAATATCAACATATTTTAATCCGGTCTCAAGTCTTGAAAATTTTCAACGGAATTTCGGAATTCGAAAATATTCAATCGTACTGAGAGTACAAGTGAATACGGATTCAGTAAAACGTGATTAGAAGGATTTATTCCCAATACTTTTCAATACGATTCCGGTTACTGGATGTCTTTGGGAAGGGGTGAGTCAGGTATTGGGGCTGGGGCGACGGATTGGGGTTGGTTAAAGTGTAAAATGTTAATTTTTAGGGGTATACGAGACGTTTTTTATGTTTTTATATCATTTGAACGGGAAGTGATGTCGGATGCCAGGCCTTGGAGGGATTGCACGGTTAATAAGCAGGAATTGGAGCAATTCGGCGGATGTGTGTTGTGGATCGAATTTACGGCCGAAATTGGGTTACATGCGAAAAGCGTGGGTGGAAACGCGGCGCACTCGCGCGGACGTGGACCTTTTACGACGGTTTCTGAATTGTTATTTCGACTCGGGTGAAATGAAGAGTGGAGGCTACTGGTTCGATTTTTTAGTCAGCTAAACGAAATCGGGACGCAAATTGAAAAGGGAGCTTGAGATTTTAGGGACTTAGAAATTTAAGGATTCGAAACATACAATTTTGAGTTTTTATGCTTTTGTCATATTTTTTCAATTTTTTAAATTCAGATCTGGTGATAAAATCTACGTAAATATCATTAGCAGACAAAATGTTAAATCCATTAGGTTCAATAGCCATCATTTTAAACTGTTTTTATGACAGTATTTCTAAATTCGAAACTATGTTTTTGCTAAAAACCCATACGTGTGAATAATTAGTACTTCTGTTACAAATGTCAGTGTCAATTACAACGTAATCGATAAAGTGATTAAAAAATGTTCTGCTTGATTGAAATGGTCCTTTGCGAGTACGCGAAGTGAAGTCTTTAATTGAACGTTGTCAAAAGTTGCATTAACGACAGTATGTTTTCGATCAAAGAGTATTATTTGTAAATCATTGATGGAATCGGCGGGTCGGTACAGTAATTGTAGGTAGAAATGTAAAAAATTGTTTACTGGTACTTTGAAAAGTTAATGTTAAGTTAATGTTACGTTTTTATAATCATTCTGAAAGCCAAAAAAGTCGAGTAACATTTACTACAGAGTGATCATTACCGCGTCAGAACTTACCCTCTTTTTGTAATTATACTTACTTAGTTTTCATGTTTTAAATCGGTGCATTAACACTGTGATTAAAAGACAAATCCTGAGTTACTTGAAACGACTTTAATGAGTATACCTTAATTTTCTATTATTGTCTGATTCATTTATTTTTTGTCTGCCAAAGTTATCGATAGTTTATGGCTTTCTTGTCATACTTTCATTTTCTCACAGGTAATAAAATTTTAAAATCTTTTTTTCATTGCGCAAAACAGGAATATGACAACTTAAATCATAAAGAAAATACTGAGCTATGTTTATTAACAAAAATATTAGTGCTGATTTTATACAAATATGTTTTGTGAATACCGATGTACTGTTGCGTATAGTGTAACGTGCTGGGAAAATTGTATGCACTGCGTCACGATATATTCAAAACTGACCGCACAATATGAATAGTTTACTCTGTACTTATCAGTCTCGATCTTTAAGCGAATTCACACCAGGAAAGCAGATGATTATGAATCCCTTAAAGATGAATATGCGGAAATCAAAATAGACTATTATTTTCTCATACATAAATAGAGCCCTTAAAGTTGTGTTTATGGGAATTAAAATATACCATTTCTTTCTCGTACTCTTAATTGAGTCTATATATCGTGAACCGAATCCTTTTATTATGAAAAAATTTTCCGCTTAAATTTTGCATAAAAGGAAGTCGTTTCATAATAACAAGAATAGTTTTAATGCAGAACTACTAGCTATTCAGTTTAAAATAAGTCCTTTCAACGTAAAATTAAATTGTATCGAGATAAACAGATTTACAGTCTTTTCAGCCTAACATGAAGATTAACAGTGTACATAAATAGATTTATTAGCGAAACTATTCACTTTCTGTTGACATAAATGGTGCACAGATCAGTTAAAAAATATGTGATTCTATTGGTTAATAATTTTCTTCTGAGAATTCAAAACAATAGTAACGCAATTAACAAATTCAGATGTACAGTGCTGAAAGGGAAAGTTCACCTTGTCAGTCTACCTTTCCAACACAACACCTTTTTGTAGTTGGCAATTTATAACTTCGCAAAAGTTTTAATTATTCTCGGTTTCGTAGTACCATTGCAATTTAAAACAAATTTTAGATTAGTTTTAAAGGAAAATATATCAGTCGAAATATATCAAAAGAACAGTCTCATATAAAATATATAAAATATGTATTATAATTGATTAATTGATAAGTCTAACCAAGGTATGGTTAAAATATAAAAAAAGTAAGGGTTATCTATTTGAATCTGAAATCTTGCGATTTTACCAATTGTTACTGAAAAATTAACAATTAGGATTAGCTTTATCATCTGTATGGTTTATGTCAATCTTATTGTTTAATTAATGATCTCATATTATTTCAAATACTTTATTGCCACTTCTCAAAAACGCTAGAAAATGTTGAGAAATTTGAAAAAGAGCAATAATCGAAAATTCGATATCGTATTTATTAATTAACACCTTTAAAAATTGCCAAAACGCTTCTGGGATCCATTTTGTTTTCATTTTATTTTAATTGAAACTTTTTATTTGTTTAAATTTTCCAAATAAACAGGTAATACAGGAAGATCATTTTTCAAGTCATATTTACTATGACTTGAATTAACACACCGAAAAATAATTTTAACAAAGTTATTTTATTTACCCACTGTTACTGGGTAAATATCTTTGTTAAAAACAAGATGTATAAAAAACAACCTGTATCGAAAACCCTTTAGTACGATTTGTTCGTAATGTTTTTCTGTCTACAGGAAATAAAAAAAACAGTCATAAAAATTAAGCTCCCACGAGCATTTTGAATTAGGAAAATGTTGAAAGTAGTTCGGTCATCTGATAGAATACATTGAATTTTTTCTAAAACCTCCATGTTTTAATATAATAATAGTTTCTAAGTGTAACAATGTGATTAAAACATACCCTTACCGGATAAACTTTTGAAATTTATTTAAAAAATGACGATTTTAACACAGGATCTTATGGGGCACACATGATAACTGAATGCAAGTCAGTGCCGTCTTACATTTACGAGCCCCAAACGGTACATCGTGTGCAATAACTTGCATGAGCGCAAAATGTCCAAAAATCGACCGAGTGGAGGGGACCGGGGCTTCCACCAAAAAAGGTTAAAAAATTCGTTGAAATATCAAATAAAATCTGTCACACGTAAAGTGAACATCATAAAAATATGATATATTATAAAAATTGTATATCTTTCCGTACTTTCGTTTCCGAAAACGTGTAATTTTGGTTATGCAGTACATATGTCGATAGTAAACAGTTCGAAATAAATGCATTCCTTGATAGTTCATATAAAAATAAGTAAAGATAATTGAAAAACTGTTTTGAGATGTTTTCGGAAACTTTTCGCTTTTTATTTACATTTTTTTCAAATCAATGGTGGCTGATTTGATAAGTTTTTGTTTTGACTAGCGTCTGTGACGACCGATGTACTTTAAAACAAATACTGGATACTGGAAATTTATGAATTCAAAGTTTTATCGCGATAAAAGTTAAGTCCTGACACTGCATCTGAAATTCTACATTCAACGGGTTTCATGGTGCTTTTTGAAATTTCAATTAGATCCCATAAACGAGGACACTTTAAAGATTCAAAATATGCAATACAATTTTTTCCAATTTGCTGCATTGTGGTAATTTGGATGTCTTTTTAAACATCTGAGTTATTTCCTAACGCTATCCAGTAACCGAAATCGTATGAAAAGTATTGAAATTTTACTAAACTAGGAATCCTAATGGGCGCTTCGCACCCATCTGGGTCGGGATCCTTATATTATAACTGTTACATATGTGATATTTTTTTCAAATCTGTGCAAAATATTCTGCACTTTTAGGGTACATACATTATACATACAATAGATACGTGATTATCCCATCGACGAATAAGAGACTTACTTTCCCTTATGCCTCTTCCGCTATTGGTCATACACCCATCTATTCCCAGCAAAAAATAATGAACAGAAAAGAATAGAAAAGAATTGAAAAATAGAAATTGAATTCCTTTTGAGAAAGATTCGGCATTCATATTTTTATT
>JABFPB010004837.1:0-14221 GCA_022817645.1 Ceratoteleas bidentatus
CCTTAATTCGATTTTACGGTGCATGTACCGTAATTGGACTTCCGAAATTTTTAACAGTGTACCAGCTTCAAAGTAAGTCTAAATTTTAACTAACATTCTATATATATATATATAGAATGTTAGTTATCAAATTAAAGCTTTAAATGAAAACATGTAATATAATTGTTCGTTTTAATACAACATATTTCAGCGAAAGGAGATCCGGCAACGTTCCGATCTCCAGGATATAAACAGGAAAGTGGCACAATGGAAGCCGAAAAGTCGAAATCAAACATAAAACAGGATCCATGACAAAGAAAGCGTTAAAACATTACGAGCGTGCTCGAGACGGCATGGCTTTCGTGCGGAATGGCACCGATAATTCAGCGCGGATTCGTATACCTGGCCCTTCAATTTTATTCATTAATGGCGGGACAAATTTTGAAGTTTTCGTTACGCTACAAACTCGCCTGAAGTTAACACCGGCTTCTCCGTCGCATTTACATATCCGTAATGCGCGAAAGTCAGAAAAAGACAACGGAGTATGCAAGTTTCCATTGTACTTGACTGAAAGAGGAACGATACAATGAGATAAGCTCCTTTTATTTCGACTTGACAATGCTGATTCAAATGAATGTCGCTAATTTGCCATTATCATTTCTGAATTCAAGCCCGAATCGAGGCGCCACTTTCCTGCTTTTTCCCGATGCAATTAAAATAAATAAATACCGCGTTGCGTTATAAACATCGTCCATAGAAATTTAATAATTTCCCTCAAATGGAGTTTTAATTGAAACAATCTCGCGCAAACACATTTTCGTGCGGAGTATCCCGGCGGAATTAAAATTCGAATAACTTGCCCGCGACAGAAATGAGATGACCTAGTAGACGAATGAAGAACAACTGAAAACTCCATTTAATACCCCATTTTAACAATCTCTCGCATCAAGTCTGTTCAACATAAAATGTACAAATTAATCTTCATTTCGTCGCGTGAGCTTCTTGCCGCTGAAATCAGCAGTCGCATGACGCCATTAGCGCGCGGCTAATTTTGTTTTCGTGATTTTGCAAGTTTGTTCATCCCGAAACCGTTTCTCGGCAAACGTGGAATTTTCGTTTTCAAATTCGTTTGTTCGCGTTTCAAAAAGTATTTTCGTCGGTAAAGCTTGATGAAAAGAATCGCGCGACTGAATATCTTACGCGATGCAGAAGGCTGCGAGCAATTAGAAAGCCTTCTCTCTTTTAGCATTCGGCGAAACCGTTAATTTGTACAGTATCTTGAACGAGACGCATTAATTACAATTTTTACTCAAATTGGTGTTTGCAGTGCGAGCTTCCAAAGCGCCATTATCTACGTAACTCGGAACGCGACACGCCATCAGCGACATTGTGTTTGTTGATTAGCTCTTAATAACCTCCGACTCACGGCTAATTGGACATGATTGTGTCAGGAAAATTGGTAGCGCGCAGTTCGTTGCGCTCTTCGTCCGCGGCGAAAGTATTCCGGATCAGAGGCTACCAAACGAGCCGGCCCTTTAAACGAACTTTTTGAATGTCGGAGCGACACCTCCGGAACATCTGTTTACACGATGGCCAAACTTGCCGGCAACTTTTCTTAATTACACTGCAAACGTACGAACAATTTCGGAATAATGAACGGGAAAAAGTACCGCAACCTCGGAACAATTTCTTTGACGCGGTGGCGCAAAAATGTGACCGTTATTAAATGGCGCCCGAACAGTCGCCATGTTTGTTTAATTCGAAATTACAGCGGGAATCAGGTGGAACCTGATTGCGCAACTTTTCTAATTAAAATCGCGAGGAAAACGCGGTTTATCCGGCGGTCGCCGAAGTTGTAGCCGACGATATTGAGTGACGTCTCAGGTCGTCGTTCGTCTTATCAAACAAAATTGGAACCGATCCAGTCGGCCTGACCGCACGGCCGGCGGCTTTCATTAAGTGCAAGCTCGCCAACACAATGTCGCGATGTCAAATGTACATCGTCAAACATCACCATCTACAAACAGTTAGCACAGTTTTTCTGGAACGAACACGTGTTTGCTTCGTTCAAGAAAGGCATTTCTGTCACGCTCTGTGGAGAAGTAAAATAAGAGTAGGTGCAAGAGAGTTAGGTTAGGTTTTTCGAGGAAAGAGTGTGTGGAAGTTTGATATGGTGATGTCTAGAGAGACTTCTACTAGATATATTTTAATCGCAAATCCATTATCCCTAAAAAGCAACCTTCAAGGTCAAACTCTTTCTTCGGCAAAAACTTTTTACAGTGCATCACCCTCAAACTCTTCAATATCCAAACCCAAAAACTACTCCAAACCATCAAACCCTACCCGGCGCTAGTATCGACGCTTTCTCGTAATCTCCCTACAGATGGAGCTCAGATCGCTGTGCTGCTGAACTACACAGTAAACCGCCAAAATTCGATACGCGCGCCCTCTCGATGGGAAAATGTGCAAGCTGGTAAAGCTAAAGTAAAGAAGATGCTCGTTGTCGCTTAAGCCTTCGATTTCAAAGTCGTCGCTGAAGGTCCGTTATTTAAATGAGCGACCCATCGACCGTCTTGTCTGCGCGCGCAGCCATTCGCCTACATCCCCGTTGACTTTGTCTATTTTCATGCCGAAATTTCAATCACTTTGAACGATCGCTTTTTTCATCACCAAATAGATGGCGCATCCGAATTTGAGATTGCAGCCGGCTGATTGTCGGCCCTGCCTTGTTTCGAT
Source organism: Ceratoteleas bidentatus (assembly GCA_022817645.1). Taxonomy (NCBI): domain Eukaryota; kingdom Metazoa; phylum Arthropoda; class Insecta; order Hymenoptera; family Scelionidae; genus Ceratoteleas; species Ceratoteleas bidentatus. The sequence goes on from JABFPB010004837.1 coordinate 2,716, forward strand.
GTAGATTGTCTTTTGAGCCGTACTCTCTGACGTTTTTTCGAAACCGTCGTCCGGCTGTTTTGAAATTCAAATCGCCGCGAAAATCGTGCAAATTTGGAAAATGTTTGCTCCGTGCCGCGTTATTGTATATTTCGGGCTCTTTCCGTTATTCATTCGCGCCCCAGTCTCCGCAAATCCGGAGCCGTGACCGAAATCGTCGAAGTGGTTTATGAAACTGATCTCATTTACCGCAGCATTATCCGTGGCTCGCGAGCACACACAGCCACACAGACAGTCACGGCCCCACTTGAGCGACGTCGTCAGCTACGGAGCGCCGCAAGCGACAGTTTAAGCGCGCGATACGAAAGAAATAACAACGGCAGACGAGGCAGTTGAACGCGCGCGAGCCATTTCATGGTCGGCGGATCAAGAACGATTGCCCGTTCCTTTATCGGATCGTCCTTTTCGCCTTATTTTACCCCGCCGGACCAATTGTTATCGTCCTTTTGTTATGCGTGGCCCTTTGACCTCTTTCTCCGAGCATTCCTCGTGTTATTTTAAAACGAATTCCGAGCGAAGACGTTGCGCCTCGGTAGCGGCTGGATTGAGTTGTCGGATCCCGGGATAAAAAGTGACAACCTACGCCGCACCGTGCGCTATCGGTAATGCGGCAGCACTTGCCTTCCCCCACCCTTTCTATGATGCCTCCGGCGCGAACGGCGGGAAATTCGAAAAATCCTAACGACCTTCGACCTGAACGGCATCGTCGGTGGCAAAAGCGCGCGTTTTCGAAATTTCACAATTCTCGCGCACACCGGAATAGCTGTGCATTTCTTCGGGCGCGACGTTCCGGAGTTCCTTCGGAGGCTACATTTTTCGCGGAATCCCCGGCATTTGACGTTAAACCGAATTCACGGGAACGGTCGCGCCATGTAGTAGTGGGGTTATCCCGAGGCAGCGCCCTCTGGCGCCATAAATCTGCGGAGTCTGCAGGTGGGCAGGTCACGAGCAGGTGACCAAATGAACAGTATGAGCGGGGGTTTTGATTATCGAATTTGTACATTAATAGAGGACCCTTGTCTTCGTCGAAATTCAAACTCGAGCGCGCAACTTCGGGGATTCGGACCCACGACGTTTGAAGCGTAATACCGGGCTTCTTCCGACAAAGCGCCGGCCACAATGGTTTTCATTTTATTTCACTTCGAAGACCAAAGCTGCCGACTGCCCATTGTTCGATTTTGCCCCCGAGATTCCAATAGAGGGCTGCGTTACTCTTCGCGGGTATATAGACGTAAACGGGCACGTGGATTTATATCTGCGTATGTGTGGGTGTGTATGTATTTATTCGTATGTACGTATATATTGATCCAGAGAGGAAGTACTAATCGACACCACGGTTATATAATACTTTACTTTGACTTTGAAGTATCTTCCCGACGGTTTTGGAATTGCTTTAATAATTACGTTGCATTTTATATGCGATCAAATATGAGCATCTTTGCAGTTGCGAAAACCGTCTCGGAGAAGCTGGAAAAAATGTCCGAATTCGCTCGAAAGACAAACACTTTCGCAGTCGACGATTAATAATTGCACACTTAATTCCGCAACTCCGAAGTATCCACGTTACTCTGAAACACGCGGGCACATTTAATCATTGTCACTGATCTAATTGAGGATGCGAGTCGAAAATCGGCTTAAGGACGAATAATTTGATGAAGTTGCGTTCGTTCGAGTTCATAACTACGGAACTTTATTTATATTACGCGGAATGTATAATGTTATTTGTACACACAGAGTGGGCGGCGAGTTTAATCGGATTTTGAGGATGCTCCTAAAGCGATTATAAGAAAAAGTTCCGTAACTTATGGAATGCTCGTTTCAAATTATTAATGCTTTTCGAAAAGAGCGGCACTTTTCGTACCGACTCGTGTTCTATTCGATCGCAGCGAAGTAAATCGAGAATTTGTCACATTCATTGTAAGATTCTGTAACATCACAGAAGTAGGGTGCTCAATAAATGAAAATAATTATGTACTTTACAAAGAATCGATTTATTTGACGAAAAGTCACTGAATGTTGTATCGGAATTTAAAGCAATGGAACAGCAGTTTAATTGAGCGAAGTATAAAAAGAGGTTAGAATTAGTGAACCTCGCTTAAGCGATGGTGCAATAATGGTATCACTGAGGCAGGCTCAATCCTGGTCAGGATATGCGAACAGTCAATATTCTTGTGGTTCTCCTCCTTGTGGTTCGATGAGTTTTGGGATTCCGGGGGATCTGAGCCGCACCAATAGGCGCGCGGCATTCGTACTCATAGTTCGCCCCCAGCGCCATCTTGCGGTATATGCGTTTGGTCGTTTTGGCCTGTCCTCCATTACAATTCATCATGACATATCGTATATACTTGTAAGCAAAACATTCAAAACAAACAACACATGAAGATTTCTGCTTTCCTTCGTAAATTAAAGTTTACTTGAATATCAAGCAATATCGCAACAGTAGATAGAACGGTATGTTTCACTATCAGTGCAGCAAATTTGGATGCAACATTTTTCTGCCTCTCAATGATCGGGTTTTAGAGCAACTGCTAGGCGTGAGTACACAAGTGAATTAAGCACCCGGCCAGCGGATAAAATGGCCCGACGAAGAATAAACGCATCAGCTTCGGAACACGAGCAGGTGCGTTTTTAAAACCCGAAGGTATCGACGAGTAAATGCGTGGACGATCTCACGTAAAGTGGGGCAAAGTGGGTATGGCCTGCAATTTATGTTCCACGGCTGCCACCAGGTAGACCGAGTTTGCAAAATGATCGAATTTTCGACATGAAAAACTGTGTCACATTCCGGGCGATTGTTTATCATCGCGAATGAAAATGGACGTGCAGCCAGGTTTTAGATGGCACAGAGTTGCTCGAATTTGCCCCTTGTTGCTGAGCTCGGGGATGACCTGTTGCTGGTCGTGAAAAAGCTGCTGATGAAAATGAACTGGCGGATGTTGGTGCGCGTCGACGGATTTATCGGAACATAAAAGTAATGTGGATCAGCGGTGCAGATGACGGGGCAAATTGGGTCGAGGAGTAGCGAGATCGCTGTGCACTACGTGCCACCCTTACCTTTGCATTCGTAACAACAAATTCACCTCGATGTGGAATCTATGACAATCGCGACGATAGCTAAATTATGCAGCGAGATGCGCGCACGTGCAAACGAGACGGACAGAGGCGATGTGAGATAAGCGAAGCGGTGTGAAATTGCAGCTAAACAAGCTCGTGAATTAGAGGCGAAGTATAAAATGCTATATCGCGAAAAGTCGTTTTTCCAACCCTATCGGTGTTTTTCGTCGTTCGGTCATATTTGGATGCACTTTTCAAATTTTTACATTTCATCCAATCAAATTGTCTATTTCATCCAAAATCAACCAAGTTACACCCAATGAAAACAAATTTACCAACATGGCGATAAAATTGATTCATTTTCCGGAAAATTTTGCAAAATTTCAAGTTTGAAAATACGAGTTACATCGATTAGAAACTTTTGGTAATTTTTGCGACTTTTCCAGTGATGCAGTGAAGCAGTATAACTTGGAAATCCACTGGATTTTTGTTTCCCATTTTCGCCAGATATCGATTTCGTTCGTTGCCGCTGCTTTCGCATTTGCGTCCGCCTTTGTTTATTCCGCGACAATCGGACGGAATATCAACTTCAAGATACCTGCGCTCTTCTTGAAATTCCGGACGAACAATGTCCACTGAGCGCGCGCGTAACTGTCAAATTTGCGAGATTCTGTCGAAACCGAAGCCGGCGCCGCGAAACCACGGGATCGACCGCGCCGGTCTACTTAACATTCGTAAGGACTCGCGGGATGCCGCAGGAATTGCGAGACGCAAAAAAACGCGAAACAAGGCGAAATTCGATGAAATGTTTTATTGCTTGGGAAGCTCCGCACGTAGTCGTAACTTCGCGAGGCACTCCTCAAAATGCCCTATTAATATTTGAGCCGTTCCGATTCATCGTCAGACTTCGGCCGAGACAATCCCGACTTCAATTCCTACTTGTTCATAAATCATATCCAACTTTCGTGACTCTTTACGGCCGTTTTACGGCGCCCCGGCGGTCCGCGATGAAATTTTAACTTTTCCCCGAATTTCGGTGCAAAGTGGGCGCAATGTAGCGCGAAAATTGGCACGCAAGAACCCGAAATACGTCGATGTCGGGAAGTCGCAAGATCGGTGCCACTTCTAATTGGACGACAACTTTAATTGGACTCTCGAATTTCGCGGCAGGGTTTGCGCGCGATTGTAAAGATTGCGCGCATTGGAACACAACCAATTAAAGCGCAATGCCAAATGGCGCATCCAAATATTGACCGGACGGCGGAATGGTTTTGGCACAAATTATTCGCCGTGCGAAATTATTCAGCGCGCGTTGTTCAGTCGGACATTATGCGAGACGTCACGCGATTGGCCGACTTATTTTGGTCAGCTCGACGGAAGCGCGGCGCCTCGCGAACTACGGTCGCAAATTTTCCATTACACCGATTATTGAATCGCGCCCTGTGAATTCATTGAAAATGGATCTGAGAAACGGATAAGATTGTGCAGATAATTTAAATCCCTGCGGATACAAGACGTAACTGTTTCTTCGGTGTAATTTTCTCAAAATTTTCGGATAGTACCATGTGTAACAAAATTGTAGACTAAGTTTTCGAATAATTATAGAATATTCTTTCCAACCATCCCATATATAACCATATAAGATTTTTTTCATTTTCATTTATGGGCCAAATATGTTTCATTTTTACTAGGAATATGGTTAATCCATACCACATTTCATTAATATGATAAGGAATTGGTATATCCGTGCCTTTTGTTGATTAGAACCGATCGACTATCCGAATGACATTTACTAGTGTTAATTTATCGATCCGTTATGATTTACAAAATGGCGAACTGTTTATAACGTCGGTGCAAATGTCACGTTTGTATACTGAAAGAATATCTTGTATTCCGGCGTTCCACTTGCGCAGATAGAACGTGGTGTTATTCGACGTAATTATTTCAGTTATGAATAATATGTGGCAATTAATGTTGAATAATTTGATTAGCGCGCTCAAGTGATATTGTATTAAACGTCCAGCGGCGAGTTTAATTTTTTAATTCGATTAACGCATTGCAACGTCGCGATCGAAGTACAATACTGCCATGTAAAAATTGACATAATGGTGTTAAGTATATTCTCTTATACAGATATGTGGACTGTTGGAATGCGCGAATATGTTTAATTATTTTAATTATTTTCCAACAATTTTCTGAATTAAATAAAGTTTAAATACGCGATCCACTAAAAAGTTGAATATAAAATTTGAGAAATATATGCCGAAAAAACTTTTGAGACATCTTGTAATATGTCACATGTACATACATTAAAGAAATTCTCAAAAATAATATCCTAAAAAATAATCTCATAAAATTGTGTATAAAATTATTTAAAATAAAATTTGCATACCTACAGCTTATTTTAATTTATCGCAACAAACTTTCCGTCGCGTAGATGGCGTAAGTCAAACAAGTCGACCGCAGCGCCACCTGAGCCCGTTTTCGACAAATCTCAGGGCTTTCCGAAGAAAGTTCACGATTCCGGGCACACGTCGATACGTTTAATCAGAACCCCCCGCTGAGTGACTGTTTCCACTCCGTCGATCGGAATCGCGCGGCGTGCCCGAAAAAGTTGCGGGAAAAACGGTCGGCCAAGATCGATGTCTGCGAGGCGACTCGCTGGCGAAAAATCAACACACATCAGCAAGCATGCCCCGCGCTTAATGCAATTTGCGTTCGCAATCGTGAGCCCTACTTTTTGTCCACGCTAAAAGCCGTGAAGAGTGCGATAATTCCACGTAAGATTACATGCGAGAGAGAGGCAAAAACAGGTGACTATTACTTAGATAACGTAATACGTAGTTGTACTTACTGCTCACGTTTTTCCAGCTCGAGCACCCGACTACTGTCTGTTTTGTTTAGTAAGTCCAAATTAAAAAGAGCGGAAAAAAAGAAACAAATAAGTTCGTGTTAGTGAGGTCGTATCCTCGGAAAAGGGGCACGTTTATTCCACGTTTAATCCACGATCGTTCCACGTTCGAAGTAACCACCGAACAGAATGTTTATAATTTTTTCTATTTTTAATTCGTTTCGGTGGATTTTTTGTCCACCGAAATTTTCCGTGGATTTAGCGTGCCCTTATTCCGAAATGCGCCGATACTCGGGACGACCTGTCATAGAAAAGTGTCGCCGGTATCGCGCGCGTGTATCGTTCATGCGTTGTTTCACTCCTGACAGATTTTCTCTCCTAATTCGCTAAATTCCATAGCTGGAAGTAGGGAACCCTTTTCGCCAAATGGAAATTATATCTCAAGTGCATTAATCTTAATAAACCGTCTGACGATATTTGAATACAAATTAAATATGTATAAATTAGAATAAAAATCTAGCAGTTCAAGTATAAAAGTATAAAACGTTATGCACAAAAATCTAAGTCATTTTATACATAAAATGTATAACAAAAAACATGTGTTTTCCTCATAAAGTAACTTATATTAAAATAAAGTAACTTATATTACATGTGTTTTCCTCATAAAGTAACCTATACGCAGCATATGTAGAATAACATATGCGGAGAGAAAATTTAATTATTACTTTATTATATAGCATTCCGAGGACGAAACTTCCACTCTTTGTAGTTGGTTCAGGTATTTCTCATAATTTTCTCGTATTATTTTCAAATTACTATATTTTTGTAGTAAACGAAAATTCTATTTCTCTGTGCGGAAAAAAAAATATTTTCCGCACAGAGTATCGAACCCCCGATCTTGAGGATTGCAGCCTTCACCTTCACCGCCAACACTGTTGACATTCGAAGCATTCGATCTTTCTTTTGTTTGAATCAGCGCGTCATTTGTTTACATCATTATTTAACCTTGCGTGAAAGCAGTTTTTACTACGAATGTATCGCAACTTACTACAAAATATAGTAGTTTATACTGCTTTGGAAGCTTCGTCCTCGAATTGCTATAAAATATAGCACTTTTTGATGCAATTTTCCCTCCGTGTAATGTGTTTCTATACGATGTTATGAAATCATATATATTCCCTAGTAAAAATGAAACATAAAGGGCCCAAATATGAAAATTTCAAAATCATATATGTTATATGACCATATATTATTGATATGATAATATATAAGTTCTTATTAATTAAAAATTCGGCAAAAAGCGTTCCCACAATCCAAAGTCCACGTGTAACTCTGTTCGATTCTCGTCTTGTCTCAATTATCGAACTTCGAGTCTCGTATGGATGGATCCTATGTACAAAAGTAAGGTCGACTCGCGTCTCTGTTAGTTACTCTCACGGATCACGTCAAGCAGCATGCGTCAATACGAAAAATAATGATAAATAAAACGACCAGAGCGACGTTTCGCTGTTCTGCCTTCTGACCCGAGTTTCCCCAGCGGATCAGCGCGCGCTTGGGAAACTCGTCAAGTTGTCCTGACTACGGCATGCAGCGGTCATGTGACGAACTAAACATCGACAAGTCCGCGCAACCGGTACTCACATTTCACCTGGCTCCGCTTGTGACGGCAAAATAGGAACACCACTACACATATGACAATAATGGCAAGGACTATGATTACGGCGACGGCGATGACGATGATTAGAAGGTCTCCTTCCAGTCGACGCCACCACGGTACGTTACCTGAAATGGCATTCGAGTAATTAGTCGGATTATAGGGGAATCATTGTTCGCGATATTTCAAGACGACACGCGTGGGACATTGTTCTCGTGTGCTTTAATTGGACGCCGAGCTATTGTCGGGGTGGAATTTGATGCTTATGTTTATCGGTAAATACCGTTCCAGAGACGATAAAAAATGTTCGCAATAGAGGAAACGTACGGCGAAAAATGTTGTTGTAAAATTCGAACGTGTTTTCTGAAATTGAACTTCTCATTTAAAATGATAAATTTGACCTCGAAAAAAATTAATTCGTTTTGATTGATTAATTAAAATTTTTCCATTAAAAAATTTTGTGTAAAGGGCGTTTGGGAAAAATGACAGTAATAGTAACGAAAATGGTGTTTAACTTACTGTCCATCTCACGGTAAGCTAGAAAAAAGAGGTTCGATTAAAACAAATGAACTGAACTAAGTGAAGTTACATGCGACTTTTATGTCACCCAAATAACCGATCATTTTCCGGTCGATCAATATTTATTGTTCCCGACTGTTTTTCATATTCCGCGTATATGAAAGTTTAATTTAAAAAGTCTATCGCTGATTGTCGGATATTAAAAGTTTTGCACGGGAAATTGGTTTTTGAAGTGACATATACTCCGCGGAAAAGTGCTCCCAGTAACTTATGCGCCGTTTAAGAAACGGGATTGCGAAATTAATAATTAAGATAATAATAAAATAAACATTGCCCGGACGAGTAAAAAAGCCCGGGCGAATTTATACGGCAACTTGGCGAATTTCATCATAATTTATCTAACTTTATGAAGTCACTTGCCATGTTTATGAAGTTAGCGTATAATGTTTTAATGTAACTTTCTATGACGAATAAACGTAAGTAATAACTGCAAAGTTACTAAGTTATTGTATATGTCGGCGCGTAAAATTCGCAATGTCGAAATAGACGGATTGAAGTTGTTGATCCCCGGGCCTGTCGGGGATTCTTTTTTCGGTCCGCGTCTAATTAAGTTGAGCAAACTTAGTTATTTTCGAGGCGCGTCTAGATCGCGATACCGGCTCAGAAAAATAACCGCGACTTCATTAACTTTACAAAATTACGCTCCAACTTGTTACCGGTTACTTATTTAAACTGTTTGACTGTCTCACTTAAGTAAATGTGTTACGTGAAATCCGGAATTATGAAGTTTGCACTGCGAATCGAAAACTTGATCCGTTTCAAATATTTATACCCCCGATAAAATTAGATTCATCAGCGTAATTAAATTCGTTCGCAAAGTCGAACGAATTTGCGAATAAATAACAAAACAGAATGATTGGCAACTTGTCGGGTCATTATCCCTCCAGGTGGCGCTATAATCGCGTTTTGGGAATTTTAGTCGAAATGGTAGATAATGGTAGATAGTAGATAATAGATAATGGTAGATAATAGATAACACTAAGTTACATGGTGCTTACAGTTTTCGACAACCGATTTCCCTATTACCAAGCTGTTTCGGTATATTAACAGTTTGTCGCTTAAAACATTTAATAAACGTTAACTAAACGTTAAAACGTGTAAGAATTGTTTATAACAATTATTAATATTTGAAATTTTAATAAAGCGTTCAATAAACCTTTAGTAAACGTTTTAGAATCGTTTTCTAAACGTTTCTTAAACGATTTAACGTTCAATGGACGTTTATTGAACGTTTAATAAACGTTTATTAAACGGTTTTTCTTCCAAGCGTTCCGTTGGGGCTTATTTTTGAGATTTCCATCAAGTGGCGATAGAAGCCAGTTCCTCCCGAGACAACTTGGGAATTAATATCCATTGTCGAGACAGCTTTTGCGACGAAAAACCGTTTGACTCGGCGCATTAATGTAACTTCACGTTGATTGCCGAGCGGCTGTTGACAATATGAAATATGATCGGTTGCACTCACCGGGCACGTCTCGCTCGCAGGGACTGGACGATCCGACGGAATTGTTTGCGATACAAACGTACGTCCGGAAATTGGTGACGGAATCATCGAGCAGCAGGTAGCTTTTACCGTCTCGTGTTTCCGGCGCGTGCTCCAGCGTGTCGTTGTCGCTCTTCAAAGACCACACGAAATCCGATTCCTGCGGATTCGCCACGGCCGAGCAGACGACGTAATCCTGACCGTCCACTCGCTCACGATCGATCCGGCATTCGGGCTTAACTGCTCGAAAAATTGTCCCTCGACTTTAGTCCGCATTGATTCATCGCGCCGACGTTTGCGTTGTAATTATTATAGCCCGATTCGACGGGCCGGGTTTTGCGATCAAATGCTGGTGGATTGGGCGAAATCGGTGTCTTATGAAACGTCGAGGCAAGAGAAATGGTTTAATAACGGTTGATGCTTTTTCGGGAGAAAAAAGTAAAAGTGGTCTCTATTCGTTGTTAGAATAATGCAACTTTTTTATAGGAGTATGTTACAGATTACTAGACCAGATGGTCAATTTTAAGAGGAAATGTACGATAAAAGTGGTTTGAAATTCCGACACCCAAAATGGTTAGTAAATAGTATATTTCATAACAATGCGCGCGCACCTTCATAGCATCACGAGTGACGATATAGTTTCATATCGCACGGTCACGAGTTGCACAAAACATATAAAATAGATGTTTAATTTTTACATGTACTTTAATTTTGTATGTTTTAATTTTATCGGTATCCAGTTTCCTAATCACATTCCGAATTTTCCTATCACAATTTTCTTCGCAATATCGTAAAATTTCGATAACGACCAGGATACCGAAATGCACTTTTACGTGCTGTTTCAACTGCATATCGCGATATGTTGTCTCAAATTTTATGACCACGTATAGGTTTAAAATGTTTAATCTTGCGGATGCAAACAACGCACGGAGTTTACAGCAGAATTGAAGCGTTATTTCGCGTTTTGTGTTTTAAATTGAAACGTGCTCGAAACACTTGTGAAACACCTCGTGTTTGAAGTAGTGGATTAAAAAGTCCAAGCGCGTTAAACGAGACTGTTTGGCATCAAATGTTGCAGCGAAATGAAGCATTAATTTGTTAAAACGCACACCGGCCAAATGCTCGACGATATTATATTCCATAATGTTCCATCGAGCTGTTCATTATTTCCGCGGAACATGTTACAGCCGATCGGGGTTGTAAAAAATATTAATCGAAATCAGTTTAATTGAATCAAATTAAAACGCGAATCACTAAAAGCGTTTAATTAAATTTTCCACCGTCGGCGCACTTTTGTGCCGCTTTAGCGATTGCCGATAAAGAACCGACGATAAAATAGGTGCAAAAATGTAACGTTACGCGCTTTCCCCATTTGATTTATCGAGACAACATGTGCCTCGAAACAAAAGTCCGGCTCGGAAAGGCGAACATTTTAGAGAGCGATATTTTTCGGAGGGAGTTCATGCGTTATCGCAGGAGGGAGTATTTGGTGAAATTATTAACGCAGAGGGGGAACTAAATGATGCGGTTGTTTCTATTGAACGTTTCAGCGGAGTTCGGATTGATATTGTGGGGAGTTTAAGGATAATGAAAGTTAAATAGAGGGGAGCATTTGCGGATTGGAATTGTGTGAACTGATGATTTGTCAAATTGATAGAAAATTGAAATCAGTCGGAAGTGACTTATCGAAAATTATCGAATGCAGAAGCGAGAAAGTTATTTATTGGGAAAATCAATTATTTCTCTGTCATATTGGACGAATGGTAAATGCACTGAGAAAAATCTCACTGGTAATGGTTACTAAATTGCACTTGTCAATGCCGACTTTTCAGCCCAACTGTGTTTT